>CAUYQG010137167.1:0-33195 GCA_963574415.1 Tarsius wallacei | reverse complement strand
ATCATGAATTTCACAGCAACCTGGATGGAATTAGAGTTTATTATACTGAGTGATCTCTCACAGAAACAAAGATCTGAGTATCACATGTTCTCACTCATAAGTGGACCTTGAACAACTACCGTAATACTATAAGAAAAGGATGGACAGTGGCAGGAAACTACAGGGGTGGGGTGGGTGGGCAGGGAGGGGAAGGGACTCAATATCTGTCTGGGGAAGGGGGGGCACACCTCATCAACAAGGGTACCTGCACAGTGAATATGTGTATACCTAACCCTTACTGTACCCCACAATTTTAAAATAAAAAAATATATTAAAAAAATAAAATTTTTTTAAAAACGGATAATAAACCCCAGGTCATTCAATTCCACTCTTTAAGTTTATAGATCTGAAGTCCAAAGAAGAGAATGACATTCACAGTTGTTGATAGCAATTCAGAATAGAACCCAATACTCTTTCCATTTCTGTGTGCCTGTAGCAACTAGAAGTTTACTCTGGAGCCTATGATTAAGATTGAAATGCCCCCACTTAAACATATAGAAACTCTTGTCTATATGATTCTTATGTCAAAGAAGAACTCTCAATGGAACATGCAGAATTTTTAAGAAATAAAGAAAATTTAAATGGTACATATTAATATTAAAATGTACAGTTTTAGGATCTAAATCTGTCCTCTGAGAAAATTTTATAGTATTAGACCTATGCAACTAGATATGAAAAAAAAACAAATTAAGCCTGTAACTTAGTAACTTAGAATAATAATAAAATAAACCCAAGGAAAGTAGAAAGAATGAAATCATTTAAAAAGCAGAAATTAACTAATTTAAACAGAAAAGCTCAAGAGAATGATGCGACAAGCAATAAAGTAGGAAAAAATACTTACAAAAGGTACATCTGATAAAGGGCTGTTATCCAAAATATACAAAGAATTCTTAAAACTTAACAATAAGGAAACAATCAACCTTATTTAAAATGGATGAAAGACCTTAACACAAACACCTTACCAAAGAAGATATGCAGATAGCAAATAAGCATATGAAAAGATATTTCACTTCATATGTCATCAGGAAAATGTAAATTAAAATCCTTTTCCATTGCATGTGGCACACATTCAAAGGGCTAGCTTCCTGAAATTATAAATGTTCCTACAAAACAAAAATATTATACTAAAATAGAAAAAGGCACATGAAACAGGTAGCTGATAGAAAAAGTCATAGTTATGAATCACAGGAAAAGATGTTTAACTTAGTTTATAATTGAATAACAATTGAATAACAATTGAAACAATACAGTTCAAAATGAAAAATTATTTTTCATCTATCAAATTAGTAAAACATTTGAGTTTCATAATATCCAGTACACACATACACACACATACACACACACATGGAAGCCAAAACAACCCAGAATTTATTTATAAAAAATTGTGTATTTATTCTTACATGTTAAAATTTCAGTCACCTTCAAAATACTGTCCACTTGATGCAATACAGCCATTGGAACGCTTTTTCCACTGCTCAAAACAGTTTTTGAACTCATCAATTTTGATGTCTTTTACTGCTTCTGCCATTTTTTGTTTCACTTCTTCCACATCGGCACAGAATTTCCCTTTGAGGAATTTTTTTTCATCCTGGGAAACAACAACAAAAAAGTCTTTCCGGGCAAAATCAGTTGTACAGGGAGGGTAGGGCACTTTTTTGGTCAAAACTGCTGAACACTCAGCACGGTGTGGGCAGGTATGCTCATAAATCACCCATCATGAAATGGGCAAATGAGTTGAAAGAGTCTCAAAAGAAAAAAAATTCCCTGAAGCTGAATGCAGCCTCTCACAACAATGCTAGCTGGTACACTGATGCTGATGGGTTCCTAGAACATTTACCTAGCAGAGGAAGGCTGCACTACAAGGGGCTCACTCTCCAAAAGATAATTCCTGGTTTTGGGGGGGGGGGACTCCCATCATATATATATTATGATTATATATATACACACACACACATATATAGATAAGCATTCTGTTGCATAGTTACTAGAATTATAACTTACACAAACTTTTAGAGGACAGTTTACACATGTTTTCAGTTCTAAAAATTCACTGAACTTGACCAACTTACAAAAGAATGGCAAAGATATAATAAGTACAGTGGTAATTGTTGAGGTAATTGTTGAGTATCTAATGACTAAGAAAAACTGGGAATTATATAAATGTTCATTAAGCAAGGACAAGTTTAAAAAATTAAGACACCTATTCCATAAAGTACTGAAGTAGATTTACCCTGATGGAAGAATGGTAAGAGGATGACTTTGGAGCCGTGGGTGCAAATCCCATCTCTGCCATGTACTAGGTATGTGATCTGAGGTACATCATTCAGCCTCTCTGTGCCTCAGTTGTCATGTGTAAAATGTGGGTAGTAGTACCTATCTCCGAGGGATATTGTTAGGGTTAAGTAAGTTAATAATATGTTTAGAACAGTGTCACCACAGAATATTTTTTCGATAAAAGTTACTTATTATACATTATTATTAAGTGGTACAAATGCAGAATATAGGCCAGTGTATAATATGGTCTCTTCTGTGGAAAACAGGGATGGATTATATGAAGGAGTGAGGAGACACAGACCGTGAGAAAGAGAAGAAGAGAAGCATGTGAATACTTAGCTGTCAAGGGGAAGAGACTTTTCGTCTTCATTTTGCACTGCTGTTTATATACCTTGAATTGTCTATCTGTGTTGTCAGGAAGGCTAATCTCTGATAACAAAGAAACTCCAGAAATGTAGTGATTTAAATATCTTTCTCAGGGAACAGCTCAAGGTGAGTGTTATAGATTGGTCACATGTCTGCTCCATGCTGTCACTCAAAGCCCCAGGACTCTACCATCCCCTAGGAGCAGTTGTACTCAAACTTGACTACATTTTAGAATCCTATGCAGAGCCTTTTAAAAAATTGCATTGCCTAGCCACACTCCATACCAATTTAATCAGAATCACTGGAATGGGACCCAGACATTAGTATTCACTCCAGGGGATTCTTGTGCAGCCAATCTTCCTGAGCCTTAGTATCTGATTGTTGACACCAATGCCACCTGTGATTTGAGACTCTTAAGAAGTGGAGGAGAGCATGCAGGAGGTCTACCTTCTGTACTAGGGTCCTGGCCCAAAAGAGGCACACATAATTTGTGCTCCAATTCCATTGTCAAGAGTATAAACATACAGCCACGCCTAGTTTACAGGGCACTGACAGCCACATGACTAAAATTCTGCTTTCAATGAAGAAGGGATTTTGATGATCAGTTAGCAGTCTCCATGACATAAACCATGTGAAAGATTCTCCTCCCATCCTCCCCCAAATTACAACAAGGATTATTTAGAGAGGAGGATTGTGCGCTAAATTTTTCTTTACAGTTTCCTGTATTTTAGACAGTCTAATGTTGTTTTTTAAGTTAGAAAAAGAAAACATAGTTTTCTTTTGAGTTTTGTGGTATAATACACTATTCTCAATTTAAGAAAATGTGATAGAGTGACTTTGGTATCCCATTTTAAAATGTAGTTTAGAAATTTAAGTGATACCTATCCCCAAACACTGCTGAATTCAAGACCCTCTTTCTCCTGGAGATTATATGTGGACAAGTTTCCCACAGCTTCTCAGCTGCTGGTAAGAGACTCCAGTGGTCTCCTCTCCTTTCCTCGCCCCCGAGCCTCCCAGATTAGCACTTGTAAAATCACTTCTTATGTTGCAGTAGGCAGGTTGTTCTGCCAAGAATTGGCTTGTGCTCTGGAGAAAAGAGCACTATTTTAAGAGATGCCACAGACTGCCTGTTCTGCTGAAGGAGACGTGGGGGTGCTGGGACCTCCACCTGTCAAAACATAATTTGGAGTTCCTTTGGAAAGTGGAATTTGCCCAGAGACCTCAAAACGCATTCCCTTCAGAACCTCTCAGTTTTCCTGTTTTACTTCATTCCATATCATTTGGAATTCTTTAATCTTGGAGATGAGGCCAAGCAATGACATGGACGTTACAAGGGGAAAGGGCTAGATCTCCTAATTTAGCAGTGAAAAACCCAAAAAGAGGAAATAGAAGCTAGCAGAACTTGCTCCATTGTTATTTGTCAGTAAAAATGAAGGGATTTAAAATGTGGTATCTAGAATTTTATTATCTGAAGATTGCACAATTTATTATTTAAGCCTTCTGGGACACTTTACAGGGTAAAATTAGTAAAAATTAGTGTGCCATTAATTACACAAGGACCAATAACCATACCAGTACTGTTCTAGACAGCTGGACTGCACAATGTCTCTAATTAGGTGGCTCTTTCACTCACAGAAAAGCTGTCCTTCAGCTCTATTTCAAACTGTACAGTGCCCAATGGATCTGTGACCCTAGATTGGAGGAGACCTACATAAGTGTTATGCCAAGTCAGGGAAATTTGGTCCCATCCAGGGACAATTACCACAAAGCCCACTATTGGACAGATAATTCTCTTGGTAGCTCACATCTGTCAGAG
This sequence comes from Tarsius wallacei, assembly GCA_963574415.1. Lineage (NCBI taxonomy): Eukaryota > Metazoa > Chordata > Mammalia > Primates > Tarsiidae > Tarsius > Tarsius wallacei. Next base: position 28,700 of record CAUYQG010137167.1, on the reverse strand, counting down.
ACAGACCAGATCCTAACCTTAAAGCAGGTGTGTTTGGCTTTCAGATCATATACGAGTGCTGAAACAATGAAGACTTATTCTGGTTGCCCATAAGAAAGAGCAACAGGTACCATGCATTTGCTAGGTGCATTCTATTTGTATGTGTGTGTGTGTGTGTGTGTGTGTGTGTGTGTGAGTGAGAGAGAGAGAGAGATTCTAGGACATTTCGTTCCAAGAGCCTTTGCAGAAACCAACACAGGACCTGGAAATACACGTGTGCTGGCTAAACTGAAGTGTGGACTCATACCACTTCAGCAATTTCAGAAGGTTGGGACCAAGGTAGCCTGAAATACAGCACTGTGCACAAGCATTTTATGAGAGAATTATTTCCATAACAATGCAAGATAACTTTGACTATCTGTAAAGCTTGTGTTATTCCTTTCTGAAAATCAATTCTAATTATTTATATGTAGATTTTCAGGATTTTGTAATCCATTTTTACCATATTAAAAAAAAAACACAGTTTTTTTTTTCTTCCTTCCTAGTACTTATACATTCATTTCTCTTTGTTGTTTTACCACCTTGGTCAGATCCTCCAGTAAAAGCTAAATAACATTAATCTTTACTAACAATCTTGAGCAGTTCTGACCTTAAGGGAAATGCTGTTACTATTTCACCAGTGTGTATGCAGCTGGCTGTAGGAAGCTTTGGATGCTCCTTTCCAGGATAAGGAAGTTTCTTTTTATTCCTGCATTGCCAAGAGACTTTAACATGAATGAATGGTTTTTCTTCTTCCCTAACTTGGTAAATTACATTAATTCATTTTCTAAAAATTAAGCAAACTTGCATTTCTGGCACAAAGACAGCTTTGTTGTGTATTGTCTTTATGCTGTGCTTACATTTATCAGGATTTTTGCACTATGCTTGCAGGTGAGATTGGCTTATAATTTTTGAATCTGTTGTTCTTCTTGGTCAGGTTTCAGTTTTTGTTACTAATGTTACACTGTTCCTATAAATTAAGTAGGGAATTGTGCCTTCTTTTTTCATTTTTAAAAAAGTATGTATAACATTAAATTACTTGTTCTTTAATTTGTAGTAGAACTTGCTTGCTTGACACTGATGGCTTCTTTTTTAGAAAAAAAATTACTACTGACTCAGCTTCTTTGATGAGTGTAGAATTACTCCTATTTCCTATTTTATCTTGAGTTGGTTTTAAATAAGGTGTATATTCTAGTAATTTGTTCACTCCATCTACTTTTCAGTTACTTTGCAAACTGTTGTTTATAATATCATTTTATTCTCTAATTCTATCGGCATCCCTAGCATCATGCCTATTACTATTTGTACCCTCTTTCTTTAAAGACAAAATTATCTAGTTTTTTATTTCAAAAAACCAACTTCTAACTTGCTGGATTCTCTCCATTGAATATGTTTTCCACTTTTTTCTTGTACTTTCTTTGGACTTTTTCTACCCTTCTTTGTCTAAATCCTGATGATAGATGTTAGTTCATTTATTTTTAGCCTTTCTTCTTTTCTCACAAAATGCCTCTCTGTATACCACAGTAATACATACGTAGTTTTTTATCCTCATTCAATTGTAAGTATTTTAAGTTTCAAGTTTGATTTTTTCTTTGAGCCATGTGTTATTTTAAAACACATATTTAAATTACCAAAATATGAGGTTTTCAAATTGTCTTTTTGTAACTGGTTCAAACTTAATTGCATTGTGCCTAGATGGTGGCCTTATGATACCAGTTCTTTGAAACTTATCAAGACTTGCCTGTGTCGTGGCCAACTTCCCTAAATATTTTACAGATACTTGAAGAGAATATATATTCATGAATTGTTGAATAGAGTGTCCTATGTATGATATCTCAATAAAGCTTGATATTGTGCTATTCAAATCTTCTATATTCTTGCTTTTTTTTTTTTTTTTTGCCTGTGTGATATATCAGTCACTAAGAGGGGCATTTCAAAATCTATCACAATAATAGATTTGTCTATTTCCCTTTGCAATTCTATTTATGTTTTATAATTTTGAGGTCATTTTATTAGATACCTACAAGTTTAGAATTGCTAAATTGCTATTCCTTGTTACTTTGGCTCTCTATATTGCATTTTTGGTAACTTGTTAACATATGCCCTTCATTTCAGTAATTCTCTATCAAGTTGTATTTAATCTTCTGTTTAACCTATCCACCAAGTTTGCAGTTTTAGGTATAATATTATTTTGATTATTTCTTTTCAATTTTGATTGATCATCTTATAATCACATGCTCCTTGTTCATAATTATAATACTTTTTTATCTTATTTTTAAGATATGGTATACAATTTAGGATTAGATATACAAGTGGTCATCATACAGGTAAAGTTTGGACCCCCCTTTGGTCCCCTCTTTGCCTGGTTTGAGAACAGTTACCCTTATTGGTGTTGTATCTTCTCGTATGCCACACCCCAGCTGTATACTGCCACTGCCAATCCCTTTCTTATAGTATTATGTTCAGGATCTGCTTATGACTGACAACATGTGGTACTCTGTTCTTTGTTTCTGTGCTAGATCACTACTGAGTATGATAGATTCTAAATCCATCCAAGTTGCTGTGCAGTCCATATGTTGTCCTTCTTTATGGCTGTGTAATATTCCATTGTGTATATGTACCACATTTTTTTAATCCAGTCCAGTTTTGATGGGCAGCATGGTTGGTTCCATGGTTTTGCTATTGTGAATAGTGCTACAATAAACATGTGGTGTGTGCAGGTATCTATTTTGTAGAATGATTTGAGTTCTTCTGGGTATATTCCCAGTAGGGGGATTGCAGGGTCATATAGAAGGTCAATGTCTTGTTCTTTTAGAAATCGCCACACTGTTTTCCAAAGAGGTTGCCTTGTGGGTCTGATATTCAGAGGACTGCTGGGGAGGAGGGGGTTGGATCAGCCCCGAATTCACCACTGATCTCTTTGGAGGTCTTCCTAGTCCTTTTCTGGTCACACCCTTTGTCTGAATCAGGATAGGGGATGGGGTGCCTGAGACTCAGCACTCATCCTGTCCCTCTGGAGTTTGTGCTTTCAGGATATTCCCTCTGGGTCACACTCAACCCCTGAGTAGTTAATCTGTTGGTCATAGAGATTGGGTCCGGTTTGTTGTTCAGTTTGTTGTTCCGTGGTGAGCAACCTGGAGCACTTTCCAGCCCAGTTTTCAAGATGGTTGCAGTCTGTCTCTTTTGTCTTCTCCGGTGGGGCTCTGCCTCTGGGCTTCCTTTCTGTGCTCCCTCTGCAGCTCTTGCTGCCAGAGTCTGGCCAGGTGCTGCAGTGGTGAGGCAGAGCCTGGAGCCTGCAGTCTCTCCCAGCAGCTTCTTCCCAGGAAGGGCTTTGATGACTTTTTTAAAAATATGGTGCCTTCAGCCTGAGTGACAAGAGTGAGACTCCAACTAGAAAAAAAAATGGTGCTTGGCTTCTGCACCCCAGGAAGCACTAGGGATCGAGCAGAGCAGCAACAACACCAGCCGCTTAACCAGGAGAGGCCTAGCCACTTGTTCGAGTCCCTACTCAGTCAGCCACTCAACACGCTCACTTACTCACTGACACATATGAAAAATTTTCCATGCTTTCACTCACTCACATTGGGACTCGCTTAGTCCAACTGGCTCCACTGCCATCTTCCCGCAAATCCTCTATTTTATTTCTTTATATTTATTAAACATACTACTTTATTTCTATCTGGTAATTCTAACATCTGACATGTTTAACTGGTTAGACTCTAGTGTCCGTTGTTTTTCTTGACTTTTTTTCGAGGTTATCCAGGTTCAGCAGCTACTCTCAGCCTTCATGGTTTTTGACCAATAGTGGTAATGATAATTCAGGGTAAAACTCCAAGAGAAGCTTCAGTCATGACTTGAGGCTGTACATTTTCAAAGGATATTTTTATTCTACCCATTTTCAAATAGTTTTATTTCATTTATAATCAAGTAAGTTTCCTTTCTGACCCCTACTACATGGTGAGTTTATTCCTAGTTGAACTTTACACTAAAAATATTACCTTATGGTATCCAAGCTTTATTTTGAAAGGTCCCCCATTAGATTTCTCCCACATTGATGGGGGCCCTAAACTTTGTTTTTTATATCTTGCACCCAATACATTGTCAAAAGAGATCTTGGTTGTCTGGGTTCAACGAAAACTCTCTGAGCAAAAAGCACCTCCAAACTTGCTTACTTCCTTGAATTTTCAACTTTGCTTAGTTTTTGACTTTTGAAGACTTCCTATTTTCTTCAGTTGTTTTCAGGGGTTTATCATTCAGGATATAACTCACCATTCTGCTAGAAATTGAAGACTATAAACTTTTATGTTAAGATATAACCAAAGTTTGGTAATACTCTTGGAAAACCCTATCAGATCCAACCTGGCATTTCTTTTTTTAATTTATTTTTTATTTTTAATTGACCAATTATAATTGCATATATTTATGAGGTAAAATGTGATGTTATGATATACGTATACAATGTGGAATGATTAAATAAAACTCATTACTATATCCATCATCTCACATACTTAACATTTTTTGTGTTGAGAACATTGATCTAAACTCTCTTAGCAATTTTGAAATATACAATGCATATTATTAGCCACAGTCAGCATGCTGTTCAATAGATCTCAACAATTTATTCCTCTTGTCTAATTAAAGTTTTGTGCCCGTTACCAGCATTTCCCCATCTCCCCACCTCAGCCTCTGGGAATCACCATTCTACTCTCTACTTCTATGAGTTCAGTTGTTTTATAGTCCACATATAGGGGAGATCATACAGTACTCATCTTTCTGTGTCTGACTCATTTCATTTAGTATAATGTCCTCCAGGTTTATTCATGTTGTTGCAATTGAGAGAATTTCCTTCTTTTTAAGGCTGAATAATATTCCATTGTGCCTATATACCACATTTTCTTTATCCACCAAATGAGTATTATCAAAAGGATGAAAGGTAATAAGTTTTGGCAAGGATGTGGAGAAAATAGAATGCTTGTACACTGTAGTAATGTAAATCAGTACAGCCTTTATGGAAAACTGTATGGAGGTTCCTCAAAAACCTAAAAATAGAATTACTAAATGATCTAACAATCCCATTTCTGGATATATATTCCAAAGATTTGAGATCAATATATCAAAGAGATATCTGCATTCCCATGTTTGTTGCAGAATGATTCACAATACCCAAGACATTTGGAATCAGCCTGGCATTTCTGAACCTCACAGTGGTCACGGCAGGAGCTGGTGGCTGAAATCAGTGCTCCCTGCCAGCGTGAGAAGTCTGCATTTAATCAATCTCAACAGCTTTGAGCATGCTCAAAATTTCAGACACCTGTCTCTTGCATGTGTTTTTCATTAATGGCTGAGTCAATTTATATTTAATTACCCAAATGATGAACTTCAAGATTATTTATTTTCCGGGCCGGAAATCAACAATTCATCTCTCTAGCATTTAGTGCCCTGTGTGTTTTTCCTCTGATAATTATTAGGCATAGATTTTAGGAACTCTGTAATTCTAATTAAAGCCTAGTCACCAGCTTGTTTAAGGTATATATCTTACTGCTAATTACAGTGACTGAGGAAAAACAAAAACAGAAACAGTAACTTTTTCACCATCTTTTCATGGCTTCTTGAAATGGGCCACTTAATTATTAAGGGAAATGACATGTGTGTAGTAGATGGTTTTTTCATCTTGACTCTCAGGAAGTCAACTGCATTTCTTTTGCACATAAATTTAGGGAACTGATCACATAACTCTTTCTGTAATAAGACATTAAAAAAGATTTTAAAAATCAGATTAAAATCAAAGTGTCTACCCATAAATAGTCCAGAATAATATTGAATCATTTGAATAAAGGACCCAAATTGAAGAAGCTGACTGTTATAATGCATTTAATAGACATTTTGGTTTTGCCAAGGTTAGAAAACAAAATATAATATGAGGGAGCTGACAGAGATTTAGCATTCATTCAACACCATTTAATAAATGGCCATCTTATCTACTATGTTCCAGCACTAGGGAGTCAGATGTGAACAGAGCAGACACCAGCTCTGTGTCCATGGAGTTCATGGCCTAGAAAGGCATAAACAAGTTACTGTGTGATTCCAGTCAGGCAGAGTGCTGAAATGGAAGGGTCTAATTCTGTGAGTGGGTCCTTCTTCAGACTGTGGGAACCCAGGCTATGGCATTACGGCTCCTCTTGAAGGATAGGGGAGCTGGTCAGACAAAAGCAGATTGGTCAGTGTGGGAGGCAGAAGGAGAAGCATGGTCCAGAGAGGGCCCAATGTAGTGTGGCCAAGATTGCTTCCTTATTTCTCCTTTTTCCTTTGTCCCTTTCTCTTCATCTTAATTTTCGTCTTCAACAGTAATAATGCACAGGAGGCAAAAATTATCCCTGCCTTTTGCCTTCCCTAGATCCTGGGTCTGGATGAGATCTTGGAGGCCAGGGGCAGAGTTCTCCCCTTCTGCAGGATACTTCATCAAGAGCTACCCCAAGCAGTCCTGCTTTAGAGATGCAACTTCTAGACCCGCCCCCCCACCCCCAGGCAAAAGCTGTCCCCTTTAATCTCACTTCTTGTTTTTTCCCCTGATTATGAATCCACCTGGCTTCTTGGCACTGCGTATGCTATGGCTTTCTGGGTTGTCACTTTGGTAATTTTCATAACTATGACTTTGCTTCTCCATTAGCTACACATTCAAGTTCAGCTGAATATCTGGAATCTTTTGTCTGCCAGCACAGGGTCCAAGCCTAAAAACCTGCCTCTCTAGGCTTTGTGGGCAAGACTCAGACCATTTTAGCAAACCTGTTCCTTTTGCAGTTAAAGAAGCATAAGTAACTTCTCCAGTATATCAATTGCCTGTGGCCTGAATGTTTTTTGTAAAAGAAACATTTTACAGATTTAATATGGATATCATATTAAATGTTCTTTTGTAAAAGAAACATTTATCAGATTTAATATGAATATCAAGTTGTTCCAGAAATATTTGTTAAAGATGTTCCTCTCCCACTGTATTGCTTTGGGTCCCTTTGTTGTGCTTTACATGACCATAGAAGTGTGCACCCATTTCTGGGTTTGCTGCTTTGTTCCATTGATCTGTTTGTTGATCTTTAAAATGCTAACACCCGTTTTGATTATTGGAAGTATAAGGCAAGTCTTTAAAGGCATATCATATGTATTCACTGATTTTGTTTTTCTATTTCAATATTGCTTTGAATATTCTAGGACCTTTGCATTTCCAGGTAAATTTAGAATCATCTTGCCAACTTCTACAAAAATACTCTCCGGGGTGTTTTGACTGAAATTTTGATTGTGATTGTATCAAATCTGCAGATAAATTTTTGGTATCTCAGGAATACTGAGTCTTTGAACACATGAACATGGTATAACTTTCCATTTATTTAGTCCTTCTTTAATTTCTCTCACAATGATTTATAGGTTTCAATGTAAAAGACTCACTTTTGCCAAATTTTTTCTATTTTATGCTTTTTAATGCTATTATATTTCAAATAACGTTTTCTCATTGTTGCCTGCCAGCATATAAAAATGCAGTTCGGGGTTTCCTAAGCTGGGAGAGAGAGGAAAAGAGTCCAAATTTCAAAGAGTAGCCAAGAGAGAAACCTCAAAATGCAGTTACTTCTAGAATTTTCTTCTACTGCTTTTGGCCCTTAAAAGCCTTTAACTGAAAGGTCATTTTCCAATATAAGAACTCTTTATTCCTCCTTTCATCTCTAAAACAAACTCTGACATCAGGGAAACTTTAGTTTGAATCTTAGTCTTACTAACTGTGACCTTCAGGCAATTACTTCTTATCTCTGTCTATGAGTTTTCTTACCTATAAAATAAGGATACTAATACCTACCACTTAGAGTTGTAGTACAGATTAAAGTTATGGAATTGTTCAGTGTCCTCAGTGGTAATTCACTTCTGCTGTCCTTCTCCAGGCACAACTAGCTGGTTGCTGCTCTGCAGAGGGACCTTTGTGTTCCCTTGAGAAAATAGAGAGACACTATAATCATTATGCCCTGCTACTCTTCTGTAGTAAAAGTACAGTCACACAACACCATCTGTCAACCACTAAAGAAACATGGAGCCAAAAATTAAATGTAACTAACAGAATCCAAATCCCTCTAGCAAAAAAAAAATGGCAAAAAATATTTATTTTCTTCTAGTCATTTCAGGCTATGCTTCATGCCAGGTATAATGTCAGTGTCTATAGGGCATTAGAAACCTAAAGCAGCCCAGATTCTTTCTGCAAAGCCCCATTTCTGACACTAGGCTGAACACCGAGAGCTAACAGAAGAAGATGACTTCTCCCTCAGAAGCTTCTATCCTCCAGACCCTTTGAGATGCAACAATATTTCAGAGTATCAGTTTCCAAACACCTCTAAAAGATTATTTTAATCTAAATTGAGAAGCAAGAAAATGAAGGCATTTATCACATTTGAGACATGGCTCTGCTAATTGAAAAATAAGACAGTGTTCTAGAATCCAGGCAGTATTAGCTCACCAGGGGTGTGTCCCAGATGGGGTACTGAGAGCCCCTTTTTGGCAAGGAAGTTTCTTCCATTTGATTGGGCTTTAAATCTTTATTCTGTATACATCAATCTGGTGATGTGGGCCTTAATTTACCATCTTTTTGCAATGCCTCATGCTCTTTTAAGCATTTATTATTAGCAGTTAATCTATAGATATTTATTATGTACCTAATATGTTCCAGCCACTGTGTTAGGACTTGAGGGTACAATGTTGGCAAAATAGTCACAATTCTTGCCTCATTGAGTTTTACGGCATTGTAGGAGAAAGTGGCAGCAGTCACATAACAACTAAAATGAAAGAATATTTTCAAGCAGTGTCCAGGGCTACGAAAGAAAAGCTTACAAAGGTGTGTGTACCTGTGGGCAGAAGACCCTGTCTGAGCCAGAAGGAAGGCATCCCCAATGTTTAAGCTGAGATCTAAAGGTTGAGTAGATGTTAACAGGCAAAGTGAATGGGGAGTGGGGAAGAGAAGGTTCTGGGTAGAGGGAACAGCATATGCAAAGACCCTGAGATGACTGGACACTCAACCTACTTAAAGAACTCAGAGGCCAGGGTGGCTGGAGCCAGAGAGCATAGAGGAGAGTAAGAAGGGGTCAGCCCAGAGGAAAGCAGGGGCCTTGTTAGAAAGTTCCAGCATTTAATTTAGCAAATATTTGCTGAGCACCTGCTCTGTATCAGGCCCTGTTCTAGGTTTGGAGAATCCTGCAGAACAAGAAGCAAAATACTTGACTCATAGTGCTTTTATTCCAGGCAAGAATTTTGTCTGGAGACTGCTGCAGTGGCCCGTGTTAGGGATAAATTTGGGGAAGTGCAGGAAAGAAAAGTGAACAAATTTGAGTGCTCAGATGTGTTCTTCTGATAGACACTTTTCATGACTCTGAGTTTCCCCTGATGCATGTTCTCATAACGTTTTGATTTTTTCTGTTCTATCACACTTCCATAGTTTGTAACTAACATTTAGTTGTCTAATTATTTGTCTAGTATTTTTATCTCTTCACCCTCTTCCCTTGAATACAGGCTTCATGAGAGCAGTGTCTGTGTCTCTTTCTGCTCCTTGCTACATTGCCAATACTTAGCATAGTGCCTGGCACTCAGTAGATACTTAGTAAAGAATTGTTGATTAGAAGAATGGACTCACTGTTGGGGGATGAGGGAGGGATCAAAATGACTCCTGTGTACCTGCATTACCCTCTGGAAGGAAGAGTGGTTTCATTTATGGAGTTAAGAAATAGTCATAAAGTGCCATGACTGAGGACAAGATGCAGATGGCAGATGTAGTTTTGCATATGTTTAATTTGCGATGCCTTTGATGTAGTGGGTCAGATAAGGACTGGCCAGAACTCTGGGATTCCTAAGTGCATAGATGGTCCTAGGGATAGAAGAAGGATACCAAAGATGAATTAAAAAGTGAGGGTACTCCTTGGTATTGTTCTTGACAATGACATTTGAATATGACACCAAAAGCACAAGCAACAAGAGCAAGTAGGACTACATCAAACCAAAAAGCTTCTGCATAGCAAAGGAAGCAATTAATAAAATAAAAAGGCAACATACAGAATGGAGAAAATATTTGTAAACCATATGTCTACTAAGGGGTTACTATCTAAACTGTATAAGAAACTTATACAACTCATAAATAAATAAATAGGGTTATTTTGTTTTGTTTTGTTTTGTTTTTAGCATGTTTGAGTTCCTTGTAGATCCTGGGGGTTAGGCCTTTGTCAAATACACGGTTGGCAAATAATTTTTCCCATTCTGTGAACTGTCTCCTCACTCTCTTGATGGTTTATTTGGCTTTGCAGAAGCCTTTCAGTTTGATGAAGTCCCATTTCTTTTGTCGTATCTCTTATGGCATAGGCATTTAGAGTTTTGTTCAGGAATTGATTGCCTGTTCCAATTTCTGTAAGAATGTCTCTCACATGTTCTAAGATTCTTATAGTTTAAGGTTTTACTTTTAGGTCTTTGATCCATTTAGAGTTGATTTTTTTGTACGGTGATAGGTAGGGATCCTGTTTCAATCTTCTACGTGTGGTGAGTCAGTTTTCCAAATTAAAATGTGGGCAAAAGATATAAATAGACACTTCTCAAAAGAAGATATATAAGCAGCCAACAAATACATGAAAAAAAAATGCTCAGCCTCACTAATCATCAAATAAATGCAAATTAAAACCATACTGAGATGTCACCTAACTCCAGTCAGGATGGCCATCATCAATAACTCAAAAAACAACAGATGCTGGAGAGGATGTAGGGAAAATTCAACATGAAGACAACTAAGTTCAGTAGGAACAAATATAAAAGATAGCACAGTATTCATTCTTAGGACTACAACAGCTCTTAAAATCAAGATCAAAAGCATACTGTAGAATGCTTCTAAATATCTTGCATTCTTATTTAAGAGCAGGGACAAGTGACCTAAAGAAGACAACCTTCAATTCAGCATTGCCTGTTGGAAGGGTTGACGCATTGCCATATCAGTGAGCTGCTTCTGCCTATGCAGTGTAAGCTATACTGCCAGCAGGATCCCTGTGAGTCCTGCTTGAGGTGTGAATTGCTCTAAAAATTGTCTTCAAGGCAACAAAGAATATTGTCTGTAATCCAAAGGCAGCATCAGCAGGGGAGTACTTAGGAATTACTTGGTAAGAAAAGAATTGAAGAGGCTTGTAGTTTACAACAGTAGAAATGAGGATGTGAGATAATTAAGAAAAGAGGATTTAATTTATTCTAAAGAATTGTTCCAGAGACCCCCCCCCCAACTCCCCAGTCAAGTAACATCCAGAGTCTCAGCTTCATCTGGATAAAATTGCACAAAGACATCTGTGTTCCCAAGGACCTTGTGCCCCATAGGTGATATGTTGAAGCTAGAAAATGGGACTTCTACCCCAGCCTCTCAAATAGGATAACTCAAGAGATGTTTAGCAGTGGCCTTGTAGACTCGGGAAGTGTAAAAAAGTGTAAATCTCAAATAAGCTAAATATATTTTTAAAGTCTTTTTGGCAGGTGTACCTTTCAGAAGCAATTGATAAAGCACTAAAATGTTTTCATGACTTCTAATCAAGTTAGCCTGTATCTCTAACTTTGAAAAAGACAATGCACCATCCGGCAGGTAAGCTATGTCTTGGGCATTGTATACTACCAAATACAAGTAATTTGCTTCTCACCTTTTGTAAACTTCCTATGTATTAATATGTGTCCTTCATGTTTATGTTTTTTAAAAGTGCCATTAGGGAACCAAAAATTATATATTTTCATATAAATAAAGTTTATGTGCATGTATTAGGTTTATTTATTTAGCATTTATGTCTCACCAACTTACAATTCTGTCAACTTGCAAAACAGAAAAGGAAAGCCTTCATCTAAATCAAGATCTGGAAGAGAGATGGAGCCTGGCAGAGAGGAGAAGTAAAATGGGATACAGGGTCATGAAAGAGTGTGTCTTGTTCAAGAACAGCAGAACCAGTGTGCCTGAGGCATAGGATGCATTACTGAGAGGATGGAAGGTGGTTGGTGGGTGATGCTGGGAATTTAGAGACGTGTAGAAATAGTGCAAAGTCACGCATGTTTGTTGCAACTCTATTCACAATAACAAAAACATGGAACCAACCATGCTGCCCATCGAAGCTGGACTGGATAAAAAAAAATGTGGTACATATACACAATGGAATATTATGCAATTATAAAGAAGGACAAACATATGGACTTTGCAGCAATTTGTATGGATTTAGAGTCCATCATACTCAGTGATCTATCACAGAAACAAAGAACAGAGTACTATATGTTCTCACTCATAAGCGGACTTTGAACAATTGTCATAATACTATAAGAAAGGAATTGGCAGTTGAGGGGAAACTGCCAGGAGAGGGAGGAGCATACCTGATCAACAAGGGTACCTGCATAATGGACATTTGTATACCTAACCCTGAATCGTACCCCATGTCTTTAAAATAAATAAATAAATGAAACAGATAAAAATAAAGAGTGTGAACTGTGGGAAGATGTGAGGGTGTGTTCCCATGAATGTGTTTATTATAGCGATAAAACTGATCCCCCATCACCCTGCTTGCAAGAATTCACCAAGGAGAGTTCAAAAACTGCTTGAAGGGCCCTTTAAGAACTTACTCGGACATCTTCCTATTTAAGTCAGTAAGATTCTTCCTTTCCAGTGCCCCCATTTAAGTCAGCAATTCCAGTGCCAAAAGCAAGAGAAGTATATTGTCTGTAGTACAAGCAAACAAATAACACACAATGAAACTTGAATTTCCTGTTACATAGTAGAGTTGGAGTAAGCGGAACCTCCACTGCCGTTGTAAGATTGTGTATGTCCAGAAAAGGCATGCCCACAGATGTCCGTAGAAGCTTTATTTGTAATACATCAAGGCTGGAAACAATGCAAAAGTCTGTCAGCAGGAGAATGAGTATGTAAATTGTGGTGTTTTTCTACTTAATGAAACACTCTACAACAATAAAGCAGGAACTACAGGTATGTGTAAAAGCATGGATTAACAGACATAAAGTTGAGCCAAAGAAGCCAGGCACAGATGGGTACATACTGAATGATTCCATCTGTGTAATGATTCCACCCAGTGTAATGATTCCATCCAGTCCAGCACCTGGTCAAACTGATTGATGAGAAAAATCAGAATATCCTGGGGGTGATGGGGTTGCTGAGTGGAAGGAGACAGGAGGAACTTCCTAGAATGAAGAAAATGTTCTATACCTTGATTATGTGGTAGTCTTGCAGGTGTACACACATATGTGGAAATTCATCGAGTGTGACATTAATATTAGTACACTTTATTGTATATGTGATATTACAAAATAAATTTTTAAACAATTTATTGGAACATTTATACTGGCTCTGCCACTTAACAGCTGCATGGCCAGCCACCAGTCAGTTACCTAGTAGTATCTCTAAGCTTCATTTTCCTTGACTGTAAAATAGGAATAAGTGATACTTGGCTCATACAGTTTCTAAAGGATTAGGGAAAGGATGAATTGTGCCCAGTATAGTGTCTGTCACATGATTAAGAGGCTCCCCATGACAAAAACTTTTATTTCTTTCACTATAAGGGTCTGCAGTGCAGATCCCCTAATTCTGATAACTGCAGCATTGATGACACAGCCAGAAAGCCATTCTGAGTCCCTAGAGGTATGCCAAAGGACATTTCCTGTGACAAGGACGTCACTTCTAATCACATTCATAAAATTATTTATTTCAGCTACATTTGTTCTTACAGCAAAAGATTTTCTAAGAATAAGTAGGATAAATTAGAAAATGCTGGATAAGGCATATGGGTGGTACATAAGAGAAATGAAAACTAAATTAACTGGCTGATTTTGAGAAGACAAAAGTCTTTCTCTGAGAATAATGTAACCTTGAAAAATAAATGCACAACTTCAAAAACCAAGTACATTCAGATCTACTCCAAGCCCCCAAAATACCAAAACTTCTAAAAGCTGAAGAAAAAAATATTGAAAGCATCCAGAAAGAAATGATGCATTTCTTATAGGGGCAGGTAGATGCAAGTGACGGCAGAGTTCTCATTTCAAACCATGGAGGCCAGAAGGAAGTGATACAACATTCTTCAAGTGCTGAAAGAAAAAAATGGTCAACTGTGAATTCTATATCTGGAGAAACTATCCTTCAGGAATGAAGGGAAAATCAAGACATTCTCAGAAGAAGGAAAATGAAAAATATTTTTAGTTGGCAGATATATTCTTAAAGAATGGCTACATTTTTTTAATCCAGTCCTCTTTTGATGGACAGCATGGTTGGTCCCATGATCTTGCTATTGTGAACAATGCTGTGATAAACATACGTGTGCAGGTATCTTTTTTATAGAGTGGTTTGAGTTCTTCAGGGTATATTCCCAATAGGGAGATCTCTCACAGAAACAAAGATCTGAGTATCACATGTTCTAACTCATAAGTGGACCTTGAACAATTACCGTAATACTATAAGAAAAGGATTGACAGTGGCGGGAAACTATGGGGGGGGGACAGGGAGGGGAAGGGAGGTGGGATTAACGGTAGTCAATATCTATCTGGGGAAAGGGAGGTACACCTCATCAACAAGGGTACCTGCACAATGAATATTTGTATACCTAACCCTTAACTGTACCCCACAACTTTAAAATAAAAAATATATATTAAAAAAAAAAAGAATGGCTAAAGGAAGTTTTCCAAACAGGGAAGAAATGATAAAGAAGGAATCTTGGAACATCAGGAAGAAGAAGCAATGACAAGGGCAAAAATATGGGTATATACAATAGACTGTCTTTCTCTTCATGAGTTTTATAAATTGTATTTGTGTACTGAGACAATATTTGTATCACTGTCTGACATTCAAGATAATGTTATTTAAAAGTTGAAAAGGCAAAGGAACCATTGTAAATGAAAATAAGATTTCCATACTTCACTTGAAGTGGAAAGATGTAAATACAGTAGACTGTGATAAGGGACATATGTATACTATAATACCACTACAAAAACTATACAAAAAGACACACTCAAAAGACCTATAAATAAATTAAGATGGAATCCTAAAAAATGTTTAAGAAACCCACAGGAAGGCAGGAAAAGAGAAAGAAAGGAACGAGAACCAGAAGAAAACAGTTGAAGAATTTGCAAAATCTGGGGAAATTCTTACTGAACTTTTGGAAGGGTCTACATCTTCTCAGCAGAGGCCTAGTCTAGACTCCACGACAATAACTTCTCATGGTCTGAAATGTCCACTCCATCCACGGTGTCTCACAACTACCCAGAAGGAATGGACATGACTACTCAAGTAACCTGAATTACTGTACTCTTCACAGCCACTGTAGAGCAAAGTTAAAGAACTTGCTTTTCACCGTGTAGAGGCTGCCTTTTGGGGTATGATAAAACTATGGTAGTAGGGGTTTCACACCTTGGGCACCTCCCTAGCACAGGAGGGGGCCAACAGCCTGAAGGTCCAAGTGAGAGTTGGACCACGACCTGGCAGTATGAATTGGCTTCCCTGGCCACTTAGAAGCCTGCCCACTGCCTCACACTCAAGATCTCCAGAATGCCAACTTTATCATCAGATGTGCTAGGCTTAAATTCTGGTTTGGTACCTTACTAATTCTCTGTCCGCCAGTTCTACTATCCATCAAACAGAGATGATCCTGGTTTGGGAAGGTGCTAGAAGGAATAAGCAAGGTAGCCCAGTGCATACTTGCAGGGACCTCCTGAGAATGGTGGATGCTCCTGATTTTCAGGACTGAATTCAGAGAAGTGGTTTTGACAGCTCTGGCTCCTGGGAGCATCAATCCAGCAGACAGAACATAACAGCAAGTGGATCTTGGAGTGAGCACTGAAGCTGGTTGGCATTCAGAGCTCTGGGATGGGAGTAAGAAAAGCTAGCCTCAGGCCCTAAACCCAGGACAGCAGCTGGGGGCAATTGGGGAATACATAATATGCCAGAAGGCATTATCAATTAACTCCTCACATGTCATTGCTGCATGGATGAACATAGAACCACAGCAGCTAATGCTGGACACACAAGGAGGCAGGATTGTCCCATGGAGGGAGATCTCAAGAATAAGTGGAGCAAGTGACCCAGTGTGGTTATGACAAAGAGGTGCTGTGGGCCAAGTTAGCTTCGGTTCTGATACCAGCTCTACCTGCCCTTGGGCAAAGATCCAAAGCTTCACTTTCTCTTCTATCAGATGATTGTAATGACAGCCCAAGCCTCACAGTGCTATGGAGAGGTACAGGCAAGGGCCAAGGGGGCTCAGCTCAGCATTTGCCCATAGTAAGCACCAACAGATGTTAGCTATTATTGTTATTGCTGTTGTTATTGTTATCACTGGAGAGTGAGATGGGCAAGTAGATCAACAGAAGCAAGAATACAAACTGAAATGTCTGCTTCAAGAAGGGAGGTGTTAAGAGAGAGCAAGCTTTAGAGCATTCGCAGAGGGCATCTGTCCAGTGTGGATGTGACAGGTTAAAAGCAAGAGGTCTTGCCTGTTAACAGTGGTGTGCTGGCCAGTGTTTAACAACTAGCTCTCCAGGGGAAGAGAAAGGCTTGATTTGTAGTGTCTGCGAATTTCCGTAGTGTAAATACTCCTACTACATACATTGTCGAGCTGCCAGTATGTCATCACTGAATGCATCATTGGGAAGAAATGCACAGTAGGCTCTTTGGAGCCAGACCAGGTCTGTTCCAGCAGAGAGGAAGATACATATGGGAGACCTGTGCTAAGGACTGTCATTTCTTCTGTAACCAGCCGGCTGGCAGAGGGTTCCTTTGCTGTGCCTCACTACGCCATTGTCTTGTGTGTGTCTAAGTGGGGGCGGGCAGAATGCCCTATGCTATGAAAGGCAGAAGGAGCAGGTCCCAGCTCTCAAGAAGGAGGCATTCAGAGGCATCAGACCTCTAGCAGAAAAATGTGGGCAGCCACTAAGAACAAGGCTCAGGCCAAGGGGCTGGTTGACCTGGAGCAGGTAAGAAGTGATGGTATGGGAAGCAGAGAGAGGTCACCAGGGCTGTTGGCACCTGGTTTGATTGACAGCAAGCAGGTGGGGGGGGCGGTCAAGAAGAGATGCTGGAACTCATCAGTCTTTACTAGTCTCCAGGCTTCAGATTTTTCCCTAGTTGTTCAGATGATTGTGACTGTTGTAATCTACACTTCTTGCTTTTAGTCAGAACTGGCTCAGAACCTGGAGGTGAACTCAAAACACAGGCTGAAGAACATCAGTCAACACAGCTGTGGGCAATAGTGTTGAGGAGCACTCAGTTACCTGAAAACCAGAAATTGTTGCCCTAATATATCCTGAATGTTCGTTGATTCTTTAGTTATCCATTCAGCTAATACTGACCAAGTCAGACACCATGTATGGGCCGGAGACACAACCCTGAGCAGGATGAAACTCCTGCCGTCCAGGATCTCAGAGTCTGGTATGGGGACAGAATAGCACCAACCTGACCATACAGAGCTGGCACTGGTGCCGAAAGGGGACTGGTAAGCAGTGCAGGGGCTCCGAGGTATCTGAGCCAGAGAACCAGAGCCTATCCCCATGGCTGTGGCTAGAGCCTGGGGATGGGAGCGAGTACAGAGCTCTGTCCCAGAGGGCCTTTTCTCAGTCCTAGAAGGGAGTTTACAATTATCTTGAGAACAGAGGACAATCATTAGACGTTTTAGACAAAAACATGGCATGCTCAGATTCGTGTTTTAAAACAATACCTCTGGCTGCTGCGAGGAGGCAGGAAGACAGGAAGGAAGCTACTGTAGTCATCCACGGCAGGGAATGGGAGACCTGGACATGGTGGTGATGGAGAGGTGGAAAGATGCAGACAGATTTGAAAGGGATCTAGGTATGTGGACAGTGAGGAGGAGGGAGGTGAGAGGAATGATGCTGGGATTGTAGCTCAGGCACCTGGGTGGATAACTGATGTCATTCCCAGGGAGGCAGGCCCAGGTTGCAGCAGCTTGTGGGCTGGGCCTGGGATACCCCTGGTGTAGATACTCATTAGGGGATGAGAGAGAGGATAAGATGAGGAAAGTAGACACCTTATTGATAACTTAATCCAAAACTCTAGTGGTTAAGAGCTGCACAGTCATACTTTATTAAGCACTAAAATTTAAGAAGCATTTTTGTTCACATTATGTTTTTTTTTTAATTTTTAACTTTAAGTATGTGGGGTACAATTCAGGATTAGGTATATAAATGTTCATTATGCATGTATCCTTGTTGATAAGGTGTGTCCCCCAATTCCCTGGCAGTTTCCCACTACTGCCAGTCCCGCCCCCATCCTCCCCTGGCAGCTGCCCACTACTGACAATCCCTTTCTTATTGTATTACGATAGTTGTTCAAGGTCTTCTTATGAGTGAGAGCATGTGACACTCAGTTCTTTGTTTCTGTGATAGATCACTCAGTATTACAGCTTCTAAGTCCATGCAAGTTGCTGCGAAGTTCATAATTTTGTTCTTCTTTATGCCTGTGTAATATATCATCATGCATATGTACCACATTTTTTTATCCAGTCATCTTTTGATGGGCAGCACAGTTGGTTCCATGTTTTTGCTATTGTAAATAATGTTGAAATAAACATGCATGTGCAGGTATCTTTTTCACAGAGTGATTTCAGTTCCTCTGGGTATATTTCAAGTAGGGGGATTGCAGGGTCATATGGCAGGTTGATTTTTAGATCTTTTAGGAATCGCCACTGTTTTCCACAGAGGCTGTACTAGTTTACTCTCCCACCAACAGTGTAGAAGTGTTCCCTTTTCCCTGTGTCCTCTCCAGCATCTGTTGTTTTTTGAGTTATTGATGATGGTCATACTGACTGGAGTTATGTGGTATCTCAGTGTGGTTTTAATTTGCATTTCTTTGATGTCTAGTGAGACTGAGCATGTTTTCATGTATCTTTTGGCTGCTCATATGTCTTCTTTTGAGAAGTGTCTTTTCATATCTTTTGTTCACTTTGTAATGAGGCTGTTTGTTTTCTTCTTTTGGGCATATTCAAGTTCCTTGTAGATCCTAGATGTTAGGCCTTTTTCAGACATATAGTTGGCAAATATTTTTTCCCAGTCTGTGGCCTGTCTCCCCACTCTCTTGATGGTTTCTTTGGCTTTGTAGAAGCTTTTCAGTTTGATGAGGTTCCACTTGTCTCTTATCTCTTATGACATGGACACTTGGGGTTTTGATCAGGAATTGGTACCAGTTCCAATTTCCATAAGAATGTCTCCTGCATTTTCCAAGGTTCTTACAGTTTGAGGTTTTATGTTTAGGTCTTTGATCCATTTAAAGTTGATTTTTGTGTATGGTGATAGGTAGGTGTCTTGTTTTAATCTTCTGCATGTAATCAGCCAGTTTTCCCAGCACAATTTACTGAATAGGTTCTCCTGTCCTATTGGTGGTAGAGACTTTGTCGATGATGGTTTGGTTGAAAAATTGAGATTTTGCTACTGGAATCTCTATCCTGTTCCATTGGTCTATATGCCTGTTCTTGTACCAATACCAGACTGTTTTGATTATTGTAGTTTTATAATAAAGCTTAAAGTCTCAGAGTGTGATACCTCCCTTTTTTTTTTTCTTTTTTTTTTTTTGGTGGGAATTGTTTTGGCCATTCATGGTCACTTATGTTTCTATATGAATTCCTGTATTGTTGTTTCCAGGTCTGAGAGGAATGCTGCTGGTAATTTAGTGGGTATTGAATTAAATCTGTAGATTGCCTTGCGTAGGATGGACATCTTATCAATGTTGATACGGCCAATCCATGAGCATGGAATATTTTTCCATTTGTTTGTGCTGTCTTTGATTTCTTTGAGCCATGTTTCATATTTGTTGTTGTAAATGTCATTGACTTCTCTGGTTAGGAAGATGCCAAGGTATTTCTTTTTTTTCTTTTTGCCATTATGACTGGGATTGTGCTTTTTATTTGGGTTTCTGTTTGCTTATTGTTGGTGTATAGAAATGCAACTGACTTTTGTATGTTCATTTTGTACCCCGAGATTTTGCCTTTATAAAGTCCTTTATCAGTGCAAGAAGGTTCTTGACAGATTCTCTTGGGTTTTCGAGGCATAGAATCATGGTGTCTGCAAAGAGGGATAACTTAACTTCCTCTTTTCCTATTTGGATACCCCTGTTTCCTTCTCTTGTCTGATTGCTCTAGCTAGGATTTCCAATACTAGGTTGAACAGGAGGGGTGAGAGTGGCCACTCTTGTCTTGTTCCAGTTTTCAGGGGAAATGGTTCCAAATTCTGTGTATTTAGCAGTATGTTGGCTGTGAGTTTCTCGTAGGTGGCTCTTACTCTTTTGAAGTATGTTCCTTCTATGCCTAGATGTTCAATGGTTTTTATCAAGAAGGTGTGCTGGATTTTATCAAAAGTTTTTTCTGCATCTAATGATATATTCATGTAGTTTTTGTATTTATATCTGTTGATGTATTTCATTATGTTTATGGTCTTGCAGATGTTGAACCACCCCTGCATCCCGGGGATAAAGCCTACTCGGTCATGGTGGATGATTTTTGAGATGTGTTGTTGAATCCGGTTTGCTTGAATCTTGTTGAGAATTTTAGCATCTATGTCCATCAAGATATTAGCCTGTAGTTCTTTCTTTGTTGGATCTTTACCCAGTTTGGGTTTCAATGTGATGTTAGCTTCGTAAATGATTTGGAGAGAGTCCCATCTTTCTCAATTGCCTGGAATACTTTCAGTAGGATTGGTATCAGTTCTTCCTCATATGTTTTGTAGAATTCTGCCGGAAAGCCAGAGCTTTTTTTGGTAGGTAGTTTTCTTGTGACATAGTCAGTTTCCTGGGTTGCTATTGGCCTATTTAGGGTCTCAATTTCTTCTTGTTTCTACCTGGGTAGGTTGTGTGATGTAAGAAAGTCCTCCATTTCATTTAGGTTTTCGAGTTTGTTTTCATACAGGTATACATAGTAATCTCTGATAATCTTTTGTATTTCTTCTGGGTCAGTTGTGACTTCATCTTTTGCATTTCTGATTGTGTTTATTTGGGCTTTTTCTCTCTTTTTCTTGGTCAGTCTAGCTAGGGGCCCATCAATCTTGTTTATCCTTTCAAAAAACCAGCTTTTGGTTTCATTGATTATTTTATAGTATATTTTTATCTTCTATGTCCTTAATTTGGGCTTTTATTTTGGTGATCTGGATTCTTCTGCTTAAGTTACGGTTTTGGTGGTCTTGCTTTTCCAGCTTCCTTAGGTGATTTGTTAGGCTGTTAGCTTGTGGTCTTTCCATTTTCTTCATGTGTGTTCATAGATATATGAATTCCTCTCTAGTACTGCTTTCATGGCATACCAGAGATTTTGGTAAGATGTTTCTTCATTTTTTATTTGTTTCCAGGTATCTTTTAATCTCTGTTTTGATTTCCATGTTCACCCAGGAGTTGTTTAGCATCATGCTGTTTAGTGACCATGTCTTTGTGGTTTTGGGGGGAACTTTGTTGGTGTTGATATTTATTTTTATTCCACTGTGGTCTGAGAAGGTGCATGGCAGAATTTCAATCTTATGGAATTTGTTTATGCTTGATTTATGGCCAAGGATGTGATTGATCAAAGAATAAGTTCCATGTGGTGATGAGTAGAATGCATATTCCATGGTTGTTGGGTGGAGTGTTCTGTAGGTATCAAGTCCATTTGGTCAAGTGTCACACTGAGGTTCCAGATCTCCTTGTTGATTTTGTGTCTTAATGATCTGTCTGGGGTTGTTAGTGGGGTGTTTAAGTCCTCAGCTATGACAGTGTTAGAGACAATATCTTTTTTTGGTTTACCTAAAAGTTTCTTTATGAAAGTTGGTGCTCCTATGTTGGGTGCATGTATGTTTAAGATGGATATTTCTTGTTGATGGATTGAAACTTTTATCATGTGGTGACTTGGCATATCTTTTTAAATTTTTGATAGCTTAAAGGGTATTTTGTCTGATATTAAGCTCACGACTCCTGCCATCTTTTGTGTTCTGTTCGCCTGAAATTTTGTTTCCCATTCTCTTACTTTGAGTCTGTGAGTGTCCTTTCTGGTGAGATGAGTCTCTTGGAGACTGTATATTGTTGCCTCATGATACTTTATCCATTTTGCTATTCTATCTTTTCAGTGGTGCATTTAGTCAATTCACATTCAGGTTAAATTTTGAGATGTGAGAGTTTATCCCTGTCATAAGGTTCTTAAAGAGTTTGTTGTTGCTGCTGTTTGTTTATTTGTTTGTTGTTTTTCTTTTGATTTAACTTTTAGCCATCCATGAGGTAGGTAGAGCCAATATTGCAATTTTATAGTTGAAGAAATTAATGCTTACAGAGGTTATTATAACATCATCCTTTTTCATTTACAACCCTCCAAGCCATTTTTTGAATTTGGTAGCTTTCCATGAAGGTTCTTGAAACTCTGAGATCCTCTCCTGGGTATGAGACAGGAGTATTTACAAAGCAGTAGAATTTTTGTCCTAGATATGCTGTGCCTAAATGGTAGAAGCAATTGTTAGACTTGTCTGTGACTCAAAAAATCATTTCAAACAAGAGCCAAAAACAAAGACAAAAATGAGACTTGAGACTTTATAGAATGTTTTTCTGAGGTTTTCAGGAATATAATCATAATCATAATGCTTTTATATGTTAGTTCCAAGAGAAATACCTCTCTTTGTTGAATGTTGCTGGCTTATTATATTATAATGGCCTTGGCAACAGAATGTTTATGCAGAATTGCATTTGCTTCCCTAAAAACTGTTTTCTATGGATTTCTTTTTTGTTTTCTTCTAAAAAATTATGCACAGGATCTTTAGGCGAAGGTATGTGTGAATATGCAAAAGCCTGTGAATCTTTTTCAGTGGGAAAAGGTCAAGGGAAGTCTCATCCTACACTGTATGCACCTCCACTAATAATATGAAAGTGCTTCTCTCAATCCTTTTATTTTTGACCTTGGGAAAGTCTCTCTCAAGAGTTTATTAATAAGTGTCTAGCATGGTGTTCATGGATGCTGAAAAATGCTCCATGAATACTTGTTGCATTCAAAATTTCATCAAGAAAAATCAGCATATTCAGATTATTTCTGTCCAGACATTTGTCTTGTGTGGTGAACTTTGAGATCATGTACAAAATCCTTGATCTTTCTGAGCCTCACCTGTGAGGATAACAATGATCTGGGACCCCTATGACATTTTCCTCAAAGCACTGGGTGCTGGTCAGCAAGAAGCTGGACACATACTCTGTGCTGGGATTCACTTCACCAAGGTTATGAAGGGAGGCAATTTTTTCAGGACTGCTGTGTACTTGGAATGAGACAGCATCATGACTTCCTACGACAGCTGGGGAAAAGAAGAAGGGAAGAGGCAGTGGAAGAGTTTGCCTTTGCATGTGACAAGTGGTACACCCAACGTGAGACATGAGACTGAAGTCCTTAAAAGAGCCTTCACTTCCTGTTGATCAGCTGGATTTTCTCCTGTCACTATTTCTGCTGAAGGATGGTTACTAGCTTCCAAGAGCAAGTGAACTGGAAATATCACAGGATAGGGTTTCAGTTTTTGGAAAGGAAAACCTAACTCAGCTGAATAGCTTCATTCAATTTTAACTCATTGTCTGTCAAACCTGCTGTCTATGCATTTCTCTGCCCAGGGCTATTTCAGATTACCTTTCAGAAATAAAAGGTCAGTCGAAGGTGACATTTTGTGTGGCACATGTATCCGTGCTTTTCTTTCCTCAGAGATAGTGTCCTTCTTCTACTTGGCGTATGTTTCCTCCTGTCTGGGTATCGAGGACATACGGTGTTGAGCTGTACTGTAGTGTGGTGGGTTGTGGAACTTTAGGTAGACCACGTCCTCAGTCATGCAGAGGGAACAGAGGTGGGTCTTCAGAAAGCAAGAGAATCCTTGTCTTTTTTTCAGTTGTGGTTTATTGAGTATGGACTTCAGGAGGTCAGGAGGTTCATATGTGTAGTTCCAGGTCAGCGATCACACATGACACCTGCTTCAGGAAACAGCAGCCCTCAGCAGGAACAGGCCCCTGAGCATAAGAGAGCAGAGCCAGCCCAAGGTCTCCTGTGTGTTCACCTCTCCTTTGTGGCTGTGGAGCCTTAATTCAAGTCTTAATCAGGCCCTCTGACCTGTTGCCCTGGGGATATCTCCAACTGGTACTGAGGGGTTCAGCTATTAACTAAGAGACTAAAGTAGAAAAGGGTTTGACTATTAGGGTGAGACCCCATAGTTTGGGCTCCCTGATCCAAATGCTTCATCCTGGTGAAGCCTTTCCTTCTTATGCCAGCCACCTTTTTTTAAAAAAATTAAAGAATATGAACCAGGCACAGTGTCTAATCCTGTAATCCCAGTGCTTCGGGAGGCTGAAGTGGGAGGATTGCTGAAGCCCAAGTCATTTTTTGTTCCATATCAACAAAACATTTCCCTTTGAGGGCTTTCTCATCCAAAAAAAAAAAAAAAAAAGTCACTCAGAGAATGGTCAAGTAAATAGAGAGGATGGGGCACAGGGGTCATGCTGTTTTTGGTTAAAAACTGCTGAACACTCAACTCAGTGTGAACAGATGCACTTGTAAATCACTTATCATGAAATGGACAAATGCATTGAAAGAATCTCAAAAAAAAAAAAAATCATTGAAGCCAACCGCATCCTCTTACAAAAATGCTAGAAGGTACACTGATGCCAATGGGTTTCTAGAACACTTACGTAGCAGGGGAAGCCTGTACTAAAAGGAGCCTCTCCTCCAAAAAAGATAATTCTGGTTTTGGGAGGTGCCCCCTTGTAGTGAGACTCCATCGTGGCAAAAACAAAATAAAAATTATCTAGGTATGGTGATGTACACCTGTAGTCTCAGCTACTCAGAAAGCTAAGGTAGGAGGATCACTTGAGCCTAAAAGTTTGAGGCTGCAGTAAGCTATGATCACGCCACTGCATGGCAGCCTGGGCAATAGAGTGAGACCCTGTCTTTAAAATAGAAAAGATTCAAAAAAAGAATGTGGTATTTCTCTAAAAACAGTAAATTTAATGGCCATGTGACAAATCAAGGACACCCTAAGCCTCCTCTTGTCTAATTTATGTCACTGAACACATATTTTAGCAGACGATTGGTGAGTATATTTTCAGCTGTCTTGTATTTTATCTGAAATAATAGACAGGAATGGTTTAATGAGTATTAGCATCATGGCAGCAGGGTGTTTTGCTTGTCACTTCTAATTCTCCCATCTAATAATGCCTTTGATCTACAAATTAGACTGCAGGGTTCCTGTCCAAGCTGCAACAAGGGCCAGGTGAGGTAGTCGGAATTCAAACAAAACAAATGCTCTGTTTCGATGGTCTCTTTCTCTTCCCAGAAGCTCCCAGAAGGAGCATTTCTGTACTAAAATTTCCCAAGGAAGTCTTCGCCTTCCACTCATTAGTAACGGAGCCAAGTATTGAATTTGCATGGAAGGAGATGACATTGCAAAGAGACATATTAGAATGCACTTCAGAAGCTATAAATTGCTTGTCAGAGTCTCTGTAAGCCTTGAAATGGACTCCATTTGCAGTGTCTTTCATGCAGCATGTGTTTACTATCCCTTTCCCCTGACCTGCCAGTCAGTGCTTGTTTTAAGAACACAGCCCTTCACACTGTTTGACTACGAAGGAGGGTACCCCTGGGGCTCCAGGTCTTCTTCCCTTGAGGTTTTGAAATTGCCACTAGCTCTTGATTCAGAGACCCCACCTGGGGGGTTTGCTGCCTGTTTATGGTCAGCACTCTCAATGCCCCCAAGATAGAAGCTGTTTTGCAGGCCCTAGACTCTCTCCCTTTTCCTTGATCACAGCCAGTTGCCAGGAAAGGTTGGGAAAGGCATTCACCCCACACTGTAGGGAATGGGTATGACTCCTCAAATTCCTTTCCCAGGTGAATTTTATTTTCACCCCACAAGTCCTTAAGCTGACAGAAGGGTATTCTGAAAAAATCCAGGGCTTTACTCTGGGATGCTTTTGGCAGTGCTTGGGCCTGTCTTGGATCCCTTCTGGGTCCCTCTTCTCACATGTGGATCAGATTGGTCACCCAGAACCCTGTGAAGAGAAGAAGGAGGGTCTGAAACTCATGGTATATTGTCTAGGCATGTTGAATACATTACTCAACCCAGAAAGCTAACAAGGTAAGTGTTATCTTTGATTTACATGGTAGGAGACGGGCTTAGAGAGTATGGTAGCCTGTTCAAAGCCACTCAGCTAATAAGGTGCTAAGCTTGGATTGAAATTCAGTCTATTTGACTCTGAAGCCCATAATCTTTTTACCACCCCACTCAGATATCACCAGGGGGCATGAGGCTATCACCACCAGCTTCCTGAAGCCAGTCTGTCTTGGGTGCTCCCACCATGGGAGTATAGCCTGCTAGTGGGCTTCATGTTCCAGGAGGTCCAGGCCCTTTGGGATCTCACAGATTTGTAGTCAGTGATGAATCCTCCATGGAGCCAAGGCCCAGGCCTGGTATCTCTAGCCATGTGAGGAGACCCTGGGAGTAAGTCTACCATTCTCTGCTAGCAGCTCCTGCACCCTCACTGGGCTAGTAGTGCACCCCTACCTGTGCCTTCCCCACTGCAGCTCACCTTTGTCTCAGCACTGCTCAAACAGGGGTAAGATGCACCAAGCTGATCACATTTTGCTTCTCTTCCAATCTCTGTGCTCAGCCTAGCCTCAACACTCCTAGTTGTAACCCATCCATGTTTACCTTTGCTCTTAAAATAAAGAACTCCACAATGTCCAACAAAGGCCTGCAGGGTTAGCCCACCTGCTCTTCCCTTTTTCTCTTTCTCTCTCTCCACACTGGGAGTCTCTTTCTGTCTTCCTCTCTTGTTACCTCTCACCACAAGGCCTTTGCACATGGTATTTTCTCCACCTGGAAAGTCTCTCCTTCCCCTCCTCTTCACATGTTCCAGTTTTTGTTCTGCTTTCAGAATTTCCCTCCATGTCACAACCTCATCATCACAGACTGTAGTCCAGCAATTGGTGGCCATTTAATGATGTTTATGCCACTGGATTCTAGGCTCCCTGTCTGTTCTTGCTCACCTTGTTGTCCATAGTTTGTGGCATATAATAATGCTTAACATATGTCTTTAAAGGCTGATTAAATATTTAATTGTTACAACAATTCTATGAGATGAGACTGTACCATCCTCCTTTGCAAGCAAATAAATGAAGACTTAGAAAGGTTGAGTTGGGACTCGGGGCTTGGTCTGTCTGTCTAAAACTGTTGGTCATGACCCCATGATAGCTCATGGCCTGACTTCCCCATCTTGCATTGGCCTCCCCATCTAGACTTCTAGAGTAATTCTGCCCACCTCTTCTGTTTTGTACCACAAGGACATCTGTGGCTAAGACTGGTTTTTAGTTCAGATATCTGCCTTCCCTAGTACCTGGGGGACCTCCAGATGTAGGAGCCTTGTGTTTAGTCACCTGCTTTCTGGTACCTGTTGCTATTCTTGTCCAGAACATTGTGAATTCTTAGTAAGTGTTTGGGAATCCCATTCAGCCCTGTTTCAGCCATGCCTCTGTTAAGTAACAGTTACAGAAATCTCAATATGGATTAAAGGAAAGGGAATGTATTAGCTTATATAATTAAATAAATTCAAGAGTAGTCTGGCTTCCTGTATGGCTGAATTCAGAGCTCAAATGATACCTTCAGGACTCAGTCTTTTGTCCATTGCTTTCTGCTGAGCTGCAGTTTCAAACTTCTCATAATAGCAAGATGATGACCAGAGCTCTAGCCCTCCCTATCTCAGCCACACAGCCTCAGAAACCATCACACTCCCAAGCATTGGACAGAAGTCTTGAGCATGGCTCACATCAGTCTGATTCAAGGTCACTTCTTACCCTCCTGGCCTAATCACTACAGCTGGGAAACACCCTATTAAAGCAAGACCCACTCTTAAAGCTAGGCATGAAGTCAACCCCACCAAAGAACAAGAGCTGGGAGTAGAGAGAGGCAATTCCTCAAATATTGAGGCACCGTTTGATCAGGAAGAGGATGAATGGATGCCAGGCCTCAAAAGTCTGGTTTTCACTACAATCTCCTTTTAAGATTTTCCAAACTGACCTCACACCTCCTCCAACCCTAAATCCCCATTCCTCATATCCCTTTCAGAGAAGACTTTGTGAGGCCTAGAGCTGTAAACAAATCGTGACATCCCTCCTCCTTGAGCAGAGAGGTTGAGTCAGCTTCTAGCTGCTACCTTCATAGGCCATGCTGCTCTGAGAAAGCCCAGCTAATGTACAACCAACACATCCCGCTTAGAATCAGACTTGCAGATACCCTGAGGCCAGAAGTCAGACCCTGACTAGAAGGACAGGACCCTGAGGTAGAGGGACAATCCTCTACCTTCAGTCTCTGAAAAGCCAGTCTTGCCTTAGAGGCAGTCAGGAGAGAGAATTTCCCAAAGCCCCTGACTGCTTCTCCAGGAAGCTCAGGGAGGTTTGTGTAGGCAGGGGCCTTGCGTGCATGCTCATGTTTATCTACACACTCATCACAAACATCTGCTATCTTTCTGCCTTGCTTCCTCCCTTCTCTCATTCTTCCTTCCTCTCTCCTCTGCCTCCCTCTTTCTCTTACGGTTGTCATTTTGCCTGGTGAAAAAGTTTTCATCATTTCAAAAACATGATGCCTGTGCCCAATGCCACATCCTTGCCCATGCTTTTAGCCCTGCTGCTCTGGGGCCACCTGCTGGGCTG
>CAUYQG010137166.1:0-15123 GCA_963574415.1 Tarsius wallacei | reverse complement strand
GTGGATGGAAAGGGGTGGAGCTGGAACTGCTGACTCACAGCGAGGGGACATAAAAGCCGGGTTGTTCCAGGTAGGAGAGCAGCCTGAAGTCCAGGAGAGGCACCCAGGAAAAGCTCCTGAAGCCACAGCAGCTGCAGTCTCCAGAGGCTGGCTGAGAAGCCCCAAGCAGGAGAGGCCGGCTCCAGAATGGCTCATCAATACTTGTTCCTTCTGCTAGGAATCTGTCTGCTGCTGAGCCAGCCTTCCAGAGCGGCCAAGCCCGCGTGGATGGACGAAGTTATCAAAGCATGCGGCCGCAATTTAATTCGCGCCCAGATCACCGTTTGCGGCAGGAGCATTGTGAGAAGAAAGCCTCGGAGCCTGGAAGATGCTTCTCAGGCTTCTGGACCCAGTGCGGGTGAGACCTGCCGCCCCTTTGCCTTCCGCACTTCCCATTGGTTGTCCTTGGGCGGCCGACCCACGGGAACGGCGGATCATTGGCTATCCGCGCTCTGCCGCCACTCCGCTGTCGCTGGTGCTTAAAGTTTGGGCTTTTCTTTGGAAGGTGCTTTTCTAGGAAGAGTCTCACCGTGAGCCACCAGGGAGACTGAAAAGTGAGGGAATAGTCAGTTCCCTCACCCGAGAGTTCAGTGGTGTCCACCTAGCTGCCAGACGTATAGGGTGGAAATGAGGTGATAGCCTCAACGGAGGTGAATCCGCCTAAGTACCTGCAGGTAGCCAAGTGCACTTCTGGATCTCACAGAAAGTCTGCGCTGACCGTACAAGGGAGTGCTATTAAGCAGCATTTGGACGTGACACCTCGAATTGAGAGGAAAAGGGGCAAAAAGTGAGGTGATGACCTGGTTATCAGCCGATTTGTACGCTAAGGGCACCGAGTCAGCACTCAGACCTGGAATGAGAGAAAACTCTTGACATTGTCGAAAATCTGTGCTGTGGCCTAGGGCATCAGAAACATCTTTTAATAAATAAATCAAAAATAAAATGAGAAAGAAAAGGAAAAGCAAGAGAAGGAAAATGGGAGGGAGAGAGGGAGAATGAGAGGAAGGAACATTTAAAATTTTTCCTGAAAAGAGTCTGCAGAGCACATTATATATTAATATATTTATTAGACAAATGTCTATTTCCTTAGAAGATGAATTGTGATTTTTTAAAAATTTAAAAGTCTTTATTGATACCCAGTGCATAATTTAACTGGAAATCACCAGAGAACTTATTTCCTACAGATGAGATGTAAGATCAATGTTGCTATTACTAGGTATGTATTTTTGGGGGAGTATATGGTTTTAATTTGTTATTCATTTGAGTTTTCAGATGTCTATTTTTGGCTAATTGATATTTTTCTGTGAACATTATCATAGTATTCCTGAATGCTCCTTCATATGAATATTCCGTCTAATATTTTTCTTTTCTTTTTTAACTTATTGCTCCTAACTTCATCAACGTAGATGAAGATACCTTAAAGATGTTCTCTAAATTCATCAATAATTTGCCAAAGGATCTGAAGGCAACGTGGTCTGAGGGGGAGCCATCATCACCAGAGCAACAACACTATGGTCCTGTATCCAACAATCCAAAACTAAGCTTTGAGGAACTTAAAACATATATTTCTAATAGTCATAGAGAAGTTGATGACAACATTCCTTCAGAATCAAAATTCTTAGGCTTGCATACTCAGACCGGAAAAAAGAGCCTGTTTGGTGGGACACCGGTTATAAAATGTTGCCGAGTTGGTTGCACCAAAGGATACCTTGCCAGATGGTGCTGAGATGAGCTCATTTGCATCCTTCATCTCACATTCGCTGGTCCTGATGACATTTTCTGTCTCTGTCTGGTGCTACTGATTACTGGAACCTAAGAGACCGTTATTAATGTTTAGAATCTTCATTTGGTGTATAAGAAAATTAACCTCATATTATTATAGTTTCTGTTACTAACAAACTTTAGGCTGAGAAGTCTTTTTGATTTTAACACTATGTTTACATCATTGCTTTTGATTGTTGTTAACTTACAATTAGAACAAAATAATTATCACTTTAACCATGCATAATAACTTGACTGAATACAATGCCTAACCGCAGCTTGTAAAATGAACCAAATTTTCAATAAATAATAAGTCGTAGAGTGCATATGCATCAATCTAAAACACATGGACTATTCCAATAAATCTCGAGATGTTTTGTGTCATATTGAGCTACTAATTGAAAGAAATTAGATAACACACCACATCAATAATATTTGCTGGAGACAATGGAAACTCAAATGCTGTTAAACTGGGTTCTATTCTCAGTACAACATCTAAGATTCTAAAAATAAATTATTTGAGGATAAAATAGAATAGATATATGTGATAGAACAAACAAGTCAGTGTCATGAGTTACAGAAGTACTAGTTTTATCAGGATTAATTAAGTCTGTTAACTTTTTAAATAATTTACAAACAATTTCTCAAAGCAAAATAACTGTAACATGATATGAAAGCTTGTCAAAGAGGTATACTGACATAGTGATCAACTTAGAATTTAGTCGCTCTCCTCAAACTATATACACATGCATTTTTACATGCATATACAGAAAAAATACTCCTAATTGGCAAGTTAATATCCTATCAAATGTGTAAACAAAATTACAAATGAAGACAGCAATTCTCATATTTCAAGTTCCCATAGTTGCTAAATAATAAGCAAGATGAGAGTTTAATAAGTCCTCAGCAAGGGCACATTGTAAACCTTTATAAATTATGGCGATGAAAGAGCTTAATCCACCTTGAATACGACCCGGAAGTGTACTGTGTGAAATGGACATTCCAACCTAGAAAAATGGAGGCAACACCCAACAGAGTTACAGCTCAGGCTGGACAAAGAGTCACCTCCAGACTCAGAATGCTGCTTCCTAGACTGTCTTGGCCCACGTTCCACATCTGATGCTCCACAAAATCCATAGAGAAAAAACCCAAAATCCAGAAGCACATATACTTACATTATTACATGAACACTTAAAAATGACAGGAGAAAAACTCTGCCCATTTTGTCCGATAAAAGGTGAGAACAAGTAGTCTTCAGATACAAGGTATGTAAAGTAAAATGATAGAGTCAGTTAATTTGTCGTCTCATGTATTTTATACTGGTTAAAAATCTTCCTGGCATATTCAGACCATATACTACTTTTTTTAAAAAAGAAAACGTTTAAGCAATACGTCATTTCTGGAAAGCATTATGATGTATAATGAGAAAGTTCAGATGTGGACTTCTCCGGTGAGAGCATTACAAGTCACATCTATGTGCTTTTTGTCCCTCATATTCTTTCATGGAATGGGGTGCAGGAAAGGAGAAATACCAGCATTGTCATTGCTCTACCACAAATTTCAAGAAAAGAGAGGATATCTACATACTAATCTCTTATACATCAAATTTTGTCTCTGAATCCCACCAAGGGGACTCAAAATAGTTGCTATACAGAAGGATGATGACAGCTCTCTGCTCACATTTCTGTTTTTCCTCCTCCAATGGAAGCCTCATGCCATTTGTGTGTCAACAAAGGTAATATTCTCCCCTGAGGACTTGATGGGTTCCTTTAGAAGAATTCAGTTTCTACATATCTTCTGTGATTACAGCTTATTACTTCTGCAGAGTGTCTGGTCTGTTGAAGGTCCATGACTGGACTATAGGTTTCTCACGCTTTATAAATCTCAGAAGCAGAGCCTTTCTGGAGAGAAACTTACCCTGGTGTGCCATTCTGGGAATGCATTTGGAGATACATAAAGATACAGCTGCTGCACTCTGAGCCTATCCAGAGTTACGCAGACAACCTCACACTAAGAATTGACCTTATTCATTCTCCTTACTGTCCATCTACCAGATGTGCTAATCTACCTCCAATTTGTTCCCCAAAAATAGGTTTCAGGCTCAGCTCTAAATCATTCATTCAGATTTGGATCCCTCAGATATAAAGTTCTCATTTCATAGATTGGGTGCAGTCTCCTACAAGTTCTATTTCCTTCGGATTATCTTTCAAATTAAAGGGAATAAGATGGAGAATGACATGAGCAGGGATCCTTAGAGCTCTGTGGTAACAGGGCATAGACACCAGGTAGAGACTCACAATCCTGACGGTGTGTTCCAAGTACACACAACAGGGCCAGGAACTGCTCTTTGTGTCTTTTAGCCCCATTAATTCAGTGACTTTGGAACAGCACCTTGGACAACAACCAGCAGTGACTAGATTTACTTCTTCTACTCCAGTCACAGTACACTTGTCTAGGGAAAAATTTTCAGGACCAAGACCGGCTCACTGCTACTTCATTCCTTCCTTTAGTTACTCACTTTCATTAAATACCATAGATTTATTGAACATCTACTTAAAGTGTCAGGGATGCTGCAACCAACAAACCATGACACTGGTGATACGCTGCTTATATTTTAATAGAGAAGGCAGGAAATATACTAAGATTTATATAATGTTAGGTAGAATAAATGCTGTGAAGAAAACTAAAGCTGGATGAGAGTGTCTGTGACCAGATGTCTGTGAGGAAAACATATTTGAGAAGATAACTGAATAAAGGGAGCTCTTTACTTCAGTATAAACAGGAGACGGGAGATGGAAGGGCAAGCATTATTGCTTCATTTTTCTCCCTTGGAAGATAGGACCTGATCCTATTTTCCAATGGGTTCTTCATTTATTGCACGAATGGAAGCGCA
Source organism: Tarsius wallacei (assembly GCA_963574415.1). Lineage (NCBI taxonomy): Eukaryota > Metazoa > Chordata > Mammalia > Primates > Tarsiidae > Tarsius > Tarsius wallacei. The sequence goes on along the minus strand of CAUYQG010137166.1, from coordinate 10,430 downwards.
CTACATTCTTTTGTAGCCTTCATAACCACATTTAGCTCTAAACTATTTGTTTCTGGTTAAAGGCTTTCTCCTTTGAGAAAACAGTAATAGAATAAAGATGTGAGCATCTCTGGAGTTTTAGCTTCTCCAGGGACTGAGGTAAGTGTATCCCTTGTTACCAGGATTTCCAGGTTTCATTGAGTTATGATCACTCCCAGCACTCCAGTCTAGGAAACAGAGTGAGGACTTATCTCTACGAATAAGAAAAATAATAATAGCCTTAATACTATAAGAAATCTTTATGAATATTCAGATTTTTCATTTGGTGTGTAGACTACATTGTTTTCCATATTGTAATTTTTGTTATTAATAATTTTTATCACAGAAGGCTAGTTGTCCATCTTACTGCAGTATAAATATGTTATAGCTTTTCAGTTCTGTTTATTCAAAATCACAATAACATCATCATCATTTTAATTGCACATAATAGCTTAATACACTGCCTAAATCAGTTATATAAAGCAATCAAATGTTTTGAATATTTATTTTTATATTGAACATACATTGCAACTTAAAAGTTAGACTTTTCTAATAGATGTTATAAGTGTTACATCTCATTGAATTACTAATTGTAAACAATTTTATTGTCCTTCACTTAATTTAATTTTATTAAGCCACATAAAATCTGTACTTTACAAAGTAGCAATCCACCTTTAACTGAGCCTCTAAGAACCTTAAAGGTAAACTATTTATTTAAACAGCATTGATATATATAGAAGACAAGAAACAAGTCAGGGTTATAAAAGTCAGAATAACCAGTTTTGTAAAGAAAGATAAGATATGTTCACTTCATAAAGAATTTACAAAACAATTCTGGAGGGAAAATAACTGTGAAATGATGTGAAAACAGAACAAAGAGTTATACTGACTTAGTTACCAACTTAGTCTTCAACTGGCCTCTTCAACTTACACACACATTCATTTCTACCACCTTTAATGGAGAAAAATACACATACATGGCAAGTTAATCTCTCCATCTATGGTCTGTAATCAGAATTTTAGAGAGGAAAATAGCAATTTCGATATTTCAAATTCCCATAATGACTAATAAAACCAAATCTCCAGACTTTATTAAAGTCTCACAAGGGCACATTGTAAAGCTTCTTAAATGATTGCAAAATCCTTGAGACCATATACCACCTTGGACAAAATCTGGGAGACTGCTGTCTGAAATGGAGATTCCAACCTAGAAGAATAAGAGCAACATCAAGCAAATCAACTGCTCAGTCAGAATAAAGAGCCATCTCCAGACTCAGAAGACTGCTTTCCAAAGCCCATCCAGGCCCAAGGTCCACATTTGGACCACCACAAAATCCATAGAGGCAAATCCCCTGAAAATCGGAATACTTATTTTCTGGTTTTGAGGACATGACCACTTTTAAAATATGAATAAGCCGGGCTCGGTGGCTCAGCTTGTAATCCTGCGCCTTGGGAGGCTGAGGTGAGTGGATTGCCTAAGCCTGTGGGTTCGAGACCCGCCTGGGCAGGCGAAACCTCATCTCTACAATAAATCAAAAAAATTAGCCAGGCGTGGTAGCGCGCGCCTGTAATTCCGGCTACTCGGAAGGCTGAGGTGGAAGGATCGCCGGAGCCCAGCAGGACGAGGCTGCGGTGGCCGGAAGCGGCCACTGCACTCCAGTCTGGGCGACGGAGTGAGACTCCAACTCAAAAAAAAAAAAAAAAAAAAAAGATCTGAGATGCCTCATGTTCCCATGTCCAAGACCAGCATATTCTCTTTTTCTGGGTTGGCCAAATGCAAGCCAGGAGATTGCTGCCATGCAGAGACTTAGAGCCTGTAGAGTTACTCGTCTTGAGGATGTGCTGCCCACTGGATGGGTCGTGCATGCTGTTCGGGCTCAGAGGCAGATGGGAGTGCGATGAAAAATGCTGAAAGACCAGCAGAGGTATAAGCAGAAGATTTTGTCACTACTTGTTGGTGACGGTTGATGCTTATGACCACTTCCCAGCGGGCAATATCTAGTACTTTCTTTTTATTATTATTTTGCTGTTGCAGGCAATGGACACTGGGTATTTTTTTACAGGAGAAACAATTTCCAAGTTGTATTAACCATGCCTTTTCTTTTCTTTATTCTGATGCTTTGACATCTTGGGAACTTGCTGACCCTGGAGAGACTGCCCTAGGAATGATAAAAGACTGTCTGCAATCACACCTTTGCTACACAAACTGATCAGTCCGCAGCCCTCCAAATCACCTCCATCAGGCTATCATACTGAGGACCATCACTATCCACCTTCCCTAATCACCAAGGACGAGGTACCAGACAACTCAAGACAGCCCTGGGCCCCAGAACCCACTAAAATTATTCAAAACAGTCAATGCTAAGCCTGCTTACTCTGCCTTGCCTGTTCCTTCCCATGAGAACCACAAGAAGGCTTTTGCCAGTCTTCCCTCCCTCTGCCTTCTGACCAACCCTGGCATTTTCCCATGTACCCTACTCCCACCATGGCTTGATGCACCCTCTTCTCTTGAGATCTGTGAATAACAAACTATCTTTTCAACAGCAGCCATCTCCTGATCTGTTGGCCTTACCACATCTAGTTAACAAAACCTACATTCTAAAACAAAAGTGTGTGAGTAATCATATCCCTAGGAGTCAGGAACAACAAGCATATTATTTATGATTTCTGTAGGAATTTCTCTTTAAAATGTTCTTTATGAAAAGAAAGTATCTGTACTAGAAATGTGGCAAATTGAATGTCATTTTTTAAATTAAAGTAATATACATTCATAATAACAAATCAAATGCAGTAGTAAGAAAGGGTTATAATACTAAGCAACATAGTAACATTTATAACATCACATAATGCTCATAATAAAAATTTTCTGGAGCTTTTATTTTTTTTTTCTTTTTTTTTTTTTTGAGCCCAAGACTCACTCTGTCGCCCAGGCTGGAGTGCAGTGGCACACTCACCACCACTGCAACCTCGACCTGCTGGGCTCAGGCGATGCTTCCACTTCAGTCTTCCAAGTAACTGGAACTACAGGCATGTACCACCAGGCCCGGCTAATTTTTCTTTGCTTGTTTTTTTTTAATTGTAGAAATGAGGTCTTGCCAAGTTGCCCAGGCTGGTCTCAAACCCCTGGGCTCAGGCAATCCTGTGGCCTCTGCCTTCCAAAGTGCTGGGTTTACAGTTGTGAGCCACCGCACCCAGCCATAATAAAAAGTTTCTTACCAGTTGCTTTCGTAGCCTAGAATCACAATACAGAGATTTTTCAGCTTTTCTATTGGTGATTGTTGTGAAGAATACTTTCATAATCCTAAACAATATGCTAGATCTCTATTGATCCATTTATCCACATCCTATCAGGAATATAGAAGATTTGGTCCTCCAACAGCCAAAACTTTCCCCTCTCTGTTTTTGAAATGTTTGAGAAATAGATTATTTCTAGCATCTCTGTTGGTTATACTATAACTTTAAATAATACATTCATCTTTTTTTTCTAGTTCCATTTACTTTCAACAGACTCTCTTGACACTCCACTTTGAAAAACGAGGTTATTAATTACTCAGCATTTTCTTCTACTTTTTTCTCCCTCACCCCATTCTACAACTTTTCTTCTCAGTCATCCCAGCCTCTGTGGGCCTTTTGCTAGTACCAATCAACATGACCTGGCTTATATTCTCCTGCTCAAGTTCAAGTCCAATGTTAGTGTATGCAATGGCCAGACCAGGAGATCTTGAAAAGAGAACTGAAGTCAGTTTCCACTAACGACTATCTCTGCTCTCCTGGGTGAGTCACTCAACTCTTTGAAACAACAGCTGCCTCATTCAACTTCCTTCATAGATTAAAAATGAATGGGAACAAAAGGGACTGTGTAGGTAAGACAACATATAAGCCCCATGCTGCTGTCCACACGGAAGGTGGGGAGTTACTCTGATCTGTCCTCTCAAAAGCTCAGTAACTCATTGAGTATGACCCTCTTGTCCCTAGCATCAGATAGCACTGTCAGTACAGGGACAGATTGATGTCCTCTGGGCCCTGTGGTTGGGGAAGGAGCACTTTATATAGATTTCTTTCATGTCAAAACCCACCATACAACTCTCTTCAGAGTTCTTTCTCTCATGTTTTTTTGATGTGTGTATTTGAACCCAATTTAGTTCTGTTTTATTATTTTTAAAGGAGCAAAGGGAGTGATTCCATCTTTATTTACCTCCCTGGAGTAAAATGTCTTAATTTACTGATAATAAAATTCAATCCTTACTTTCCCTTAATCTCCTTGGTGATCACATTTCAACCCCTTTACTGGCTTTGAAGTAAAATCTTGGCTACCCAAGAAATGTTTTCTATATATAACTCGATTTATACTGAGAAACCCTAGAAAAGATTATTCTAGGCCTGGATCTCTTCATACATAGTATCCCCTTTCTAATTTTTTTTTTCTTGGGAATTGCTATCTCTTTTAGACTTGAATCCTTCTAACTTGGGACAATTTATAGTTTTTACTTTTTTCAAATATTCATTGTCAATAAACAAAGCTAACCTAGGCCCAGGATGCTGTATATTACTACCCTATTTGAAACATGACAATCTAGCTTCAGCAATAATGATGATAAGTACAGTAGCCAACCTGAGTGCCCCTTCTATGTGACAAGACCACACTAAGGGATCTATACCTGTTAGCTCCTTGACCTCCGAAAAATACCTTGTCTTTCTCATTTTACACACAAGGAAATGAGACTCAGGAAGATCCAACACTTTGCGATTACTAGTATGCCCAAGGTCACATCGTAATTCTAATGGGATGCATCTTACATTCCCTCAAGGTGGCCGATTCAAGGCCTTCAGTTGGCCTGACTTATTTCTTCATACCTGGTTTCATATAACTTATTAAAACTGTCTCACCAAATAGAGCAAATAATTGTGGTCAAAAGTGACAGCAGTAGAAGCCCTTCCAGTAACCATGGACTGCTCTTTGCAAATGATCATTCTGGCGGATAATCCCATTAGTTCTCTTCTACCACCTCCTCAGAAATACTCTAAGCCTCACAGCATGGAGGCACCTGGGCTGTGGCTTTTACAGGAGTGGGGTGATGGGGGTTGGGAGACAGGGAAAAGAACATTTGACTATTTAAAATGTCTTTGTTTCTTAATTTTTCAATTTATTTGGTAACAGTAATACAGAGAGCTGGAATAATGCCAAGCAGACATGTGTCATAGAATAGATGGTTTGTCTTGGTACATTTTCTGATGCTGTGTTCCTCTTAATGTGCTGTATTAAAAGGACTTTGTGAATGGCTACATTATGATATTGTAGACACATTCAGCACGTTGATCCAGAAGGGTCCCTGATGCCTTCAGACAAGAGCACTGAGCACTTTGAGAGCATGTCCCCCACTTCTTAGTGTTTCCAAAGTTTTCCCCAACATCTTGTTTTAAACATTGACATTGTCTTGGCCTCCCTCAGCCCATAACTTATTATTTCCTTATTGGAGCTGTTAGAAAATCTTGGGACTGGTTCTTCTTTCAAGGATCAACCCATTTGACATTTGCTAGTCTGTCCAGGAGTCTTGGTTTTCTACTTTTCTCCCTCTTTTCACTGTCCATGCCTCACTTCCCCTATGCTGGCTCCTGGCTCCCAGCTCTGCCTGGTTGACTGAGCTGGCACCGTCCTCCTCTGCTGTAGGCTCAGGGCCAACAGATTTCTGACACAGGGAGATTAATTAGGTCCAGAGAAGTGGGAAGCAGGTGGCTGTGCGTGACATGGCAATCCGTTGGCTGTTCTTTCTCTATGATAGAAAGCAGAAGACAGACAAATTTCTAGCATCATCCTGATCATCAGGACTGATCAGACTATGGCCACAGGGATCTTAACTCCAATGATGATGAGCAGTGAGGCCAGTTACATCTCAAGTCAAGAAAGACAGACAATTTGGTAAACCAGCTCCAGCGAATCAGAACCATTGGCCACATGTAATTCTGGGGAGCAGAGCCAAGGCTGCAGCCTGAGGGCATGTCTATCACTAAGGCTGGCAAGATGCTGAGTCATTTACTTTCTGGCAATTAGGCCTCTTCTGCTCAAGCAAAAAGTAGCCAGATGAATATCTGGTGAGGTAAGCTGTAATAGTAGCACAAACAGTAATATTTGATTAGCATTGTGACAGCTAGATCTAAAATCACCTCCATTTATTTCTTTATGTTGTTATGCATGCATGCATTCATTCATTCCGTGGACATCTTTTTGAGCTAAAGAGATGAGGGAAGTACTGTGCTGGGTCTTAATAATCTTAGCCACCAAGGAACTCAGAGTCTCTTGGGGGGAGATATAAACACAAGCAGCATACAGTTAACATGCCATGATTTCTCTTACACCAGGTGCCATGGAAACACCGTAGGGAGGCTCAAGAACTCTACTATTGGATGTATTCATTCAGGCCCATCCTTGTCTCTACCTCACTTTTCTTTGCTTCTAGCACAGCTGAATGGTGTCATTTTACCCAACACATGGAATTCCCACAGAACCTGCATTTAAAAAGATGCAAGACCATGACCTCCTTTCTTGTAGCTAGGGGGCAGGTCAGGCATGCGCACATCACCTAGAGGGGAGGAAGTTGGGATGCAGGGGGGCTGACAGACCTGCAAGTAGCCTTTCACCATCCCCCTCAGGAGACACTCTGCCCACGGCCTCCCCAGAGCTGATGAACCTCATTCATTTCTCCAGGGAAGATAAATGACTTTAGTAAACCCCCACGATATTAGCCAAGCCTGTGTCCAGAACATTTCAGTAAGTAATTTTAATGCACAGGTGTGTAACGTGGCATAGAAAAAAAAATCTTTGGGGACAGATTAAAAACACATTTTGCCATCTGCTAAAAGATTTTACCCAGAATACATCCGTAAAAAACTGTGTCTCTTGTTGGATTGTTTTGAAGAATACTTGAGGAATTCTCTGTGAGGGGCCAGGGCTCCTCTGGGAAAAGGTCAAAGGATAGGTTTGTCCTCTGGGCATATGTATTCCTGGCACAGGCCACCAGACTTGCGCCAGCAGTGGCTAAGCATGTTAGGAGGACTGGTGCACACCACGGTGCAGGCTCAGGCAGTGAACCTGTACTCTTCATTCTGGGACAGCACAGTCCTGGACTGCCACTCATGACTCCTAGACCAAACCACAGTTCTGCAACCAAAATGGTCACGTGTGCTGATGACAGGAAGTACCTGCCCTCACCCTCTGCTATCTCCCTTCTCCCTTTGTTCAAACTTTCTCCTAAATTACAGAATTAGCACACATCCACCTTTATCAGCTGAATTTTGCCTCCCATCCCAAAATTCATACCTCGACGTTTTAGGCCCCGGCACCTTAGAATGTGACTGCATTTAAAGATATGACCTTTAAAGAGGTTATTAAATTAAAATGAGGCAACTATGGTAGGCCCTAATCCAATATGACTGTTGTCCTTATAAGAAGATATTAAAACCCACAGAGACACCAGGGGTTCAAATGCACAGAATGAAAGATCATGTGAGGATACAGGGAGAAGGTGGCCCTTTACAAGCCAAGGAGTGAGACCTTAGGAGAAACCACCCCTGCCAACACTTTGAATCTTAGACTTCCAACCTCCATGACTATGAGGAAATAAATTACTGTTGTTAAAACCACCCAGTCTGTGGCATTTTGTTAGGGCAATCCTAACTGATATAACTACCATGGCAAATTGAGGAAATAGAGACTAATTTAAAAGGAGAAAATAATAATGTTTCTAAATCTCTCTACTCAGAGACAACTTCAGTTGTGATTTTTCTTACAATTTAAAAATCTATATTGTATATAAAGAAAAATAGAGGTGATGGAAGGGATCATATTCTACATCTAACTTGTCTTATTTTACATAAATAAGTGTCACTTTGTGCCATAATTTAAACATTAATAATGTTTTGCACCATACTTTTTCTAGACAGACCCACACACCCTACTCTTCAATTATATTACACATATTGTTAACTAGATTCCTTTCTTTAATAGTCACTATAGATAGATTTCCATAATGTTATTAATCTACTAACATAGATATCCATCTGCATTAGTACAAATAGATTGTGTCATGTAAAGTTTTATATAATATTTCATAGAACAAAGATTGCAGGTTCTCCTGAATCCTATATCCATTGCCATTTAAAATGTATTTCCTTTTTTAGTTAAAAAAGAAAAAGAAAAGAAAGAATTATAAGGGTTACTTGATGGCATAGATGTGCACAGCGAAATTCTTCCCTTAGAAAAGTTTCCTGAGGCTAGAGTTTCTGAAAGAGTCAGAGGGTGTGTGCTTAGAATGCCTGCTTGTTGTCCTGTAGGTGGGTGTTAATACTGTAGTACCAGCGGCATGCAGCCCATTTTGCTCAGACAAGAACATTTAACATTGTTTTTAACCTAGGCTTATTTGAGCTATACATTATATCTCACAGAGAATTTTTCATATTTCTTGGTCATTTGCATTTCATTTTATTTATACTGCCTGCTTGTATTATCCCCCTGCTTTTAAAAGTCGATATATTTACTTTTACTGTTTTAGAAGATCTTTTTATGTCATAGCAAGATTCTTTTATGTGTATTTGGGAATTCACTTCCTGCTCATTCTTCTTCCCAGTTTTACTTATCTCTTAACTTTGTACATGGCAGGTTTTTGTTTTATTTCAAAGCATTTTAATTTTTATATATTAGCACCTATTAATCTTTTTCTTATATTACTTCTGATTTTGGTTGCATGCTTAGAATGAACATTCACACCCAGATATTCATATAACTTTTCACCTTATGTTTTCTTTATTGCCTTTATGATTTCTTTCTTTTTTAAAAACTTTGAAATAGACCATCTGGAATTCATTTTGCTGTGAGGTATGAGGTAGGAATGTAACACTATTTTCCCCTAACATGGTTAGTAGGTTGTCACAACATATTGCCAGCTGATCTGTCTTTTTCCCGTAGACTTAAACAGACATTATTCTATGTCTCTGTGCGTGTGTGTGCCTCCACACAGCAGGCAGCATTATGCAAGATGAGAGTGTGAGACCTGTCAAGACAACCTCTCTGTGCCTCTCTCTGCTCTGTCTCAGCATCTGTGGTGCCAGTTCTGATAGTCGTTCTTCCAGGTGAACTTTGGCATATATGCTGTTGGGATATTAACTGGCATTTTGTTATATTTATGCATTACTTTGCAGATAATTATAACAATCTTATTAGCTAAATACAACAAATGTTTTGTTTCTTCCTTTCCAGGAAGAAGTTTTACAGCTTATTTATCTCTCTTTCCTTCCTGGAGGTGCTAGAACATGGCTGCACGGCAGTGCTGAGACGTAATGCTGAGAATGGGCATCCTTATTTTATTCCCAGCCTTACTCTGGCTCACTCTCATGCTTCTCCATCAGTATAGTGCCAGCTGAGTACTTCTGACAAATACTCCTCATGATGTGAGGAAAATACAGCTAGGAGCAGTTGTTGAATTTTATGATCTGCCATGCAAGCAATTCATGAAATTATTGCTTAGATTTTCTTCTTTAACAAATTGTTGTTGTAAGTTATATTAGCATATTCATGCTAATAGGCTATTTCCATATTCTTAGGAATAAATCTGTCTAGTTTGTGGTATTATTGTTTAAATTTATACCTGGGTTTAATGTCATAATAGTTTTTTTAATAAATGTTACATCTGTATTCATAAGAGCAATTGTTCTATAGATGCTTTTTATTGTTGTCTTTACTAACTCCTGGTTTCAACCTGAGATGCTAGCCTTCTATAATCAGTTTGAGACAATTTCTAAACTTTCTATGTTTTAAGACTTCTCAAATAGCATCACATTGAACTATTTCATCAAGGTCTAATAAAATCATTTGTAACTTAGATTATTTATAAGGGAGCTGAAGGAGGATGAGCAGTAATTTGTATTTTTAAAAAACTTTCCCTCCCTGGGAAAGCAGTAATTTGTATTTTTAAAAAACTTTCCCTCCCAGAATTCTTTGATAGAAAAAGTAGTTTTACCCATGGGGTTGAGATCAGCCAGGGCAACTTGGTGAGACCTGTCTCCACAATAAATCAAAAATTGACCAGGTGTGGTAGCATACGCCTATAGTTCCGGCTACTTGGAAGGCTGAGGCGGAAGGATCTCCCGAGCCCAGCATGTCGACACTGGGGTGGCCATGAGTGTGCCACTGTACTCCAGCCTGGGCGACGGAGTGAGACTTCAACTCAAAAAAAAAAGAAAGAAAGAAAAAGTAGTTTTACAATTTATGTGGTTAAACATTGTTATCCTTTTATCATTATTTTCTAATTTTATTTAATTGTGGTCAGACAAAAAGGCTTGTAGAATTTCTGCTTTGGTCTCGGTGGCTCAGCCTGTAATCCCGCGCCTTGGGAGGCTGAGGTGAGTGGATTGCCTGAGCC
>CAUYQG010137163.1:0-59903 GCA_963574415.1 Tarsius wallacei | reverse complement strand
CGGCGGCGCGGGCGCGCTCCCGGAGGCCGCGCGCGAGGTCGCCGCGGGGTTCCTCGTGCCGCTGCTGCGCGGGCGCCCCGCGGGCGGCCGGGACCCCGGCCCGCCGCCGCCGCCGCCGCCGCGGCCCCGCCGGCGCGTGCTGCGGGCGGCGGGCGCGGCGCTGCGCTCGTGCGTCCGGCTGGCCGGGGCCCCGCCGCTGGCGCCCGCGCTGGCCGAGGAGGCCGTGCGCGAGCTGCGCGCCGGCCGCGCGCCGGGCGCCGAGGCCGCCGTGGAGCTGCTGGCCGCCGTGGCGCCCTGCCTGCGGCCGCGCGAGGACGGGCCGCTGCTGGAGCGGGCGGCGCGGGCCGCCGTGGCGCTGGCGCTGGGCGGCGACGAGGCGGGGCCGGCGGACGGCGCGGCGGCGCTGGCGGCCGCGCGGCTGCTGCCGGCGCTGGGCCGGTGCGGCGGCGCGGCGCTGCGGGCGCTGTGGGGCGGGCTGGCCGCGCCGGCGGCGGCCGGCGGGCCGGGCCGCGTGGGGCCGCAGCTGCGGGCGCTGAGCGCGCTGGCGGAGCGGCTGCTGCCCGAGCCCGGCCGCGCGCGCGAGGCGGGCCCGGACGCGCGGCGCTGCGGGCCCTTCTGGCGGACGGTGCAGGCGGGGCTGGGCCGCGCGGAGGACGCCCTGGCGCGCAAGCGGGCGCGCTACCTGCTGCAGCGCGCGGTGGAGGTGTCGGCGGAGCTGGGGGCCGACTGCGCCTGCGCGCCGCCGGAGGGACCCGGTACTCGCCTCTGCGGCGCGGGGCGGTCGGGTGGGGGCGGGGGCGGGGGCGGGGGGCCCTCGCTGCGCCCGGTGCCCGCGCCCACGGCCTCGGGGACCCCGCGGGTGGGAGCGGTCTGGCCGCGTGGAACCGCTTGGGCGGAGGAGGAGCCCTCGCGGGTTTTGCAGGCCCCAGTTTGCACCGTGTCCTGAGAGCGCCGTTCTAGCGAGCCGGGTGGCGCCTCCTGCCACTTCCTTGCAGAAGCGGCGTAGGTGAAAGAGCAGGGCCTTCCTTCGCCCAGGGGATTGGCTTAAGTCGTCTCAGATTGACCCTTGAACTAGTCCAAAATGGATCGACTCAGCACTGTCTCTACGGAGAGAAAAGTCTTACTTTTTCGGTTATTGCAAGTGAAGCATGTTTGTTTGCCTGAACTTGTGAGATTAGACTTTCCTGTGATTTTGAGACATTAGGTGGTAAATATTTGAACGGCCCACAGATTGGGTGATCATCCCATGAGAGTCTTTACTGGGAAACATTAGAAGTGTTACCAAAGTTAAACGCTCATTTGTTTTAATGATTCAGTCGTTCTGCGGTTTTGAGGCGAAGCTAGGCTTGCCTCTAACCCTCGTTTCCTCCCTCCATTTCAAAAAGCCAACACTGTCACCTCTTTTAACTGAATATTTCAGTGTTTGCCCCATGTGCTGAATTAATATAGCGTAGTTGTATCATGAAATCCATTGGTACTGTTAAAATTTTGGCTAAATGTGTGGTCATCATTTAGAAAATCATGACTGTTCACAGGTTGTCTATGCAGGAAACTGTGATTATTGTTCTCTTTTTGCAAGTTTTTCATATAATTACATCATGTTAAAATGTGTTGGGTTCTCTGTACTATCCACTGATTGAGCCCTAAATTCTTAGCCAGTTGTCTAATTCTTTCTCTGTACAAAGTCAGATCATCATATCTTTTGTAAGTTTTCCTGAAGTCTCTTCTAGAGACCCTTTACGTGCTTAAATGAGGATTGTGTTTCTCTGTGCCTGGGGTACACCCGACATTTTAAGGCCTGTCCTCACCCTCATCCTGGGGAATCCCTTCACCTGAGTCCTGCAGTTCGTAGCTTCCTCCTTTTTGCGTTACTCACTTGTATCAGTGTAGTACATTCTCCAGTGGTTTCCCGAGAGAATTTTAAGATCTTACATGTTTGATAATTCCATCAAAGGATCCTTTATGTCTGGCATCATGTTTATTTCATTTCCATTTGACACAAGAGTTTTTTGCTCATGTGTTTATGCATGTTGTTTACCTTTTCCACGAGATCCTTAAACATACTAATCATAGTTAAAATCTGATACCTGGATCATCTAAGTTTGGGTTTGTTTTCTGTTTTGTCTTTTTTATTTCTGCCCAGGGCTAGGCACTCCTCTTTTGTTAGGCCCTTAGGGTGTGTTGAGCCCCTCTCGTGTGTAGTTGAGTTGGATTTAGCTTTCGTTGCTATATTTGCCGTAAGTGCACTCTAATCTTCAAATTCTTCCCCGATGGATTGTGGCAGTCTTCTGCTTATGTGAAGCATAGAATATTAAAGGGTTTTTCCAGCCTGGGAGGCCTATGCCACAGATGGAGGGCTTTGTCCCTCCCTCAGGGGTTGACTGCTGATGCCTGTTACTTGGTTTGAGATAGGGGGCATGGACTTTTTATTCTTCTGTTCCACCTCGTCTTAGATCCCATGTGTCTGAACCTCAGGGTTTATGCTTTTTTTGTTGTCTCTGCTCCCTCTCCCATGGCAAGTAACCTCTGCCTCCCGCTTCGGGAAGGGTTTAGAGTTTTCTTGCTCTCTTCCTGTGGCAGCTGCCTTCTGTATGTGTCTGTAGTAGGTCTTGGGCACTAGTGTCCTGTATAGTTTTGTTTACTCCATTTTTCTTTCTTTTTTTTTCCAATTTGTTTTGGTCTTGCTCTTTTGTATAGAAGTTTCCCCCAGATGACTGATGATCTTTAGATACCTGTTTATATTTAAAAATGAGGAATTCAAATTGAGTTTAAAGCTCTTAGCCCATGAGTGGTGCTTGTTGACTGAATTCACCATAAACTAATCCCTGATGCATTTTCAGGTCTTTTCTCTTGGGTTGGCCAGATTCTACAGAGAGCATCTTCTGGTTTTCTGCTGTGTAGTGGACTGGGCAGCATTCCGGGACCTGAGGGGACAGGTGGAGGAGAGTCTCAGCACTGAGGGTGCACATGTGTTCACTGAATCCCCATTTTCAGTAGGGCTGATCTCTGCTGTGTGTTATGCCTCCCAATTCAGAGCCCCACAGTCTTACCTTCTCCAGAGAATTAGTTCTAGTCTTTTTCCTGTTAAGGATATATAAAGGTAACCTGGGGATGTGACTTGTTTCTTAAACACATTGTGAACAAGTCATCTGTAGTCTCACTTTTTACCTCCACACCGAAGAAACTTTTGCTGTCACTTCCTTTGGCTTGAGGGAATTTTGTAGTGTAAATCAAATTGTTTTTTGGGTTTTCTATGTCAACTTAAAATTCCCTTGTCTTGAGTCAGCTTGGTTTTCGTGTGATTTTCCAAATCTAAATTTTATTGCTGTGGCCTGCTCCTGTTTTTCCCATTCTTCTGGGTTTTTGCCTTTGAAAATGCTTTACTGTTGAAGTGAGAGTCTTAGGAAGACAAAGGATAATACGTATGTACAAATCTGTTACTTTTACCCAGAACTCTAAAATAGTAATCTTAATTTGTAAAAAAATCTCTCTTTGAGACTCCCAAGCCTCCTATCTAGGCTGTGATTCAGGGGCGCCCTCCATGATTACAGAATATAACATTTGGTGATAGTGGCATTAGTTTAAGAACTGCTATCATTAAGAGAAATTTGTGAAATTTGCAATGGGAAGGACTAATTTTTTTTTTTTTTAAACCATATCAGGTCCAAGTCTGTTTTGGTGGTCTGAGAAGAAAAAAGATGAGCTTCTAAAGTTTTGGGAAAATTATATTTTAATTATGGAAACTTTAGAAGGAAATCAGGTAAGTGTTTAGCCCCTTGAACAAATCGTACAGTAGATAACAATTTTTCTTATTTTCAAACATTCATTAAAAGCAGTGCAAAAAGACCAACTTGACTATAGCTTATGATGATAGAATTCAAGTATGCTTTGTTTTCTGGCATAATTCAACTTAACAGAATGTAAATTTTTTCTCAAAATTAAAGAATATTCTCAGTTGACTTAAATTGTCATTCACAAAATTTAGTCTTATTTGATCTTCTCTTGACATTCTCAAACTTCAACGTTCATCAGAATCACCCAGACAGCTTGTTATAAATTGCAGGGCCCTGTCCTCAGACTTTCTGGTTCAGTAGGTTTGGAATGGGTCCTGAGAATTTGAATTTTTTGCAAGTCCCCAGGTGAAGCCTATGCTGCTGTTCTGGAAACTACATGTTGGGAAACCCTAGTCTAGGGATTCCTAAGTTGGGGCCCTCTTAGGGGCCAGCCATCTATGGAGTCATTGTGAGGTGCCAACCCAAATGTGCACCAAGCATTGTTTGTAGACTGAAAAAATTATTCATATGTAGATGCACAGATGAGGAATCAAGAAGAATCATTTTTAGATTCAAATTAACTTCTGTGGTTTTCTTTAAACAGTAGACTTATAAGACCTCCGTGCTTTATTTAGAAACTCTAATTTCCTATATTTTGAAGGCTATATTAATTAAACTCTAGTGAAGGTGTCGGCAATGTAGTCTAAGTGGTATGAAGAATATTGAACTCTGAACTCGCTCTACTTTGAACAACTTGAGCATCTGGAGAAAATATTTAAATATTTTTTCCTCTTTGTAATATATCCGTGTTATCAGTCCTACCTATTTCCTAGGACAATTGAAGAATATGTGACATAATTTATGATAATAAATATATAAATGTAAACATTAGCTGTATTCTTGGTTATATTCATTAGCTTTGCCATACTCAGTCTTATATACATATCTGAATCATTTTATGTTTCAAAAACTGGAAAAATCAGGTTCCTTTTGCATGTTTTTCACATGGAGGTAAAAACAAACATATAAATAGATGAATAATATAAATTTACATATATTTTTATGTATACGTATATAAATAGATGAACATATAAATAGACGAATGCTTCCTTAAGTTTCAAATGTACATTTTTCTTTCATATGATATTTTTGCTCTTATTTTTAGATACATGTTATAAAGCCAGTCTTACCAAAGCTCAACAATCTGTTTGACTATGCAGTGTCACAGGAAAATGGTAATGATTACTTTTATTTTGGTTTTTAAAAACATTTATAGTTATTCCCCCCGATTTAATAGCTAATACTTGCTCATTGTAGAGAGTTTGAAGAACTATAAAAGTATATGGGAGAAAATATGAATCATCTTGTAATGCTGCCACCAAGAGATAACAGCTGTTAACGCTCTGATATACACTTTCTGGATCATGTTGTTCATAAGGTTCATCTCACTTAGCATAACATCTATATTCATTTATCCGTATCCCCAAGTAGTCTTTGAGAACTTTTCATGGCTGCAGAATTTCCTGTAGCTTAGAGATACGGTTAACTTTTTAAACACCTGGTGATGGAACACTTCAAACATTTACGGTAGGGGAGTATGTATGACGAACCCTTCGCCTACTTCAACAAAGACCGACTTGTGACCAGCCTTGAATATTGTGTCATAGCGAGTGCCTTTGAGCATCCCTAGATCTCATAACATTATGTCTGTGAATATCTTGGTACATATCTTAGAAGGTAAGGACTCTTTGGTAATAATGTTTTCAAAATGACAAACAATAGCTTTGTGGTATGAATATATATTTTAACTGTTTTCCATTCTTATGCTCTTAATATACCTTTTCCAGTGTTTGTTAGTATGATTTTTGGGGGGGATTTCAATTATTGTTCAGTATCTTGAACTACTTAAGAGAAAATTCCAAGATACGGTTTTAAATATAATTTATAAGCCCTTTATCACTATGAGGGCTTTTTAGGAGAAATAAAATGAAACTAGAGCTTCCTAAAATTATTTTATGAAATTACATTTAGATCAGTTGAAATAGCTAAACACAGGCCAATAATGTTTTGTATTCATATGAATGATAAAATGCTGCATTATTGTGTTTACACATGAGAATTAACCTAGGTAAATGGATTTTGATGCCTGCTCTAGATAATTACAACTTTAATAGTTTGACCCCTTAAGAATTGAGCTTTATTCAGTGTATTGCTATAGTTGTTTTCTGATACACTGGGATTTTTCACAGACTATAAGCATCTATAGTTCCACCTGGGGCTAGAATTTAATTGAATCCTGTTGTGACTTCACTTATGCATTTACTATTAAAATGATGCTCTTATTACCACATTTTGCTCACAGCTCTTGGCAAACCAAATCAAATAGCAGTGACTGATTTTGAAAAATTGTCATTGCCAAAGAGTTGAACAAGCATCTTGGTGTAAATTACAAATAATGAACCAATTTATTTATAGACTGTCATGAGTTTAAAAATGCCTATTTTTTTCTAGTAAATATTTCAAGAGTCAGAAAAAATGTCTCTCAAGAACACATTTATTCCATTTTTGTTATTTGGTCACTCTTACTTACTTAATAGATATTTACTTAGTGTCTAGTATATGCTAAGCACTGGGAATAAAGTGGTGAGAGGGATGCGGTATTTTTCACTTAATGTTTGTATGCTGTCCGTGAAAAAATAGTTTTGATTATAAGCTTCATATAGGGAACAGACAAAGAACTGAAATGGGGCAAGTGGGTAAGGTAGTCAGGGAAGGCCTGTCTTAGGATGACATCTAAGCTCAGAGTTCCAGGGAGGCAACATCTGGTACACAAGCCTTGAGATGGGAGCAGCTCGAAAAGGCAGACCAGAAGGACCAATGGGCCACTGCAGCCTAGTGGGCTTGTGCAGCAGGGGATGCAGCTGGCATGGTTGTTAGGGTCAGTCATGCCTCATTCAGATTTTATTCTAAGGATGAAGGGAAGCCCTTCAGGGATTTTAAACAGAAGACTGGCAGTTTCAGATTTCTGTATGAAAAGTAGATTGAAGTGGGATAAGAGAACAATTTGTTGAAACTGCCCCAAATCTAAAGTTCCAATCTGCTTGCATGGGGTAATATTTAATTTTTGTACACGGTAGCAGCTATAACATTCATTTGCAGTCTCTCTAAATGAAACTGCCTGAATACAAAATACTAAATACCCAAGTTATTTTGGTTATTGAGTAATCATTCTTAGATGTGATAAAAAAAAAAAAAAAAGACTAGCTTTTGTAGTGTTATGGTGTAGTCAGTGTATTTGTTCATACATGTATTCATTTATGAGTAGATAGTCTACATGGAAAGTAACAATTGAATGTCCACATTAGATGTTTATTTCTGCAGGATGTTGGATCTTTCACCCAACCTGGCACTTGTGTATTTATAAAAGAATGTTTGAAAGTGAAAATAAAATCCTGACCAGAGAAGGTGTTAACCATTTTCTGGAGCTGTATGAAGCAAAAGTTCTTCCATTTTCAACAGAATTTTCTGAGGTAATGACAGCCTATCATTGCTCCCTTTGTCAAAAGACAAGAGGTAAAGGCATTTGTTATATATGTGATCTTTTAAAAAATACACTATGACTCTCTGCCAGCAAGTAACATTTATAGATTTACATGCAGCAAATCTCATTTCTTTAAACCTAGCTATTGTATTTGGAAAAAGCTTATGTTGTTTGTTGGCAAGCGGAATAGTAGAATTGCCTACATCATCACCATTGCTATGATGTTGGTGTTCTAAACCAGCAGTCCCCAGCCTTTTTGGCATCAGGGACCAGTTTTGTGGAAGACGGCTTGGATCGGGGGGAAGGAGAGGGTCACCAGGCATTAGATTCTCATAAGGAGCACAGCCTAGGTCCCTGGCATGCACAGTTCTCAATGGGATTTGGGATTTTTAGTGCCATTCCTGCTGTGCGGCCCGGTTTCTAATAGGCCATGGGCTGCTACTGGTCCACAGCCCAGGGGTCGGGGCCCCCTGTTCTAAGCAACATAAGTGAAGAGTGTGTTACAGAAACTTTTAGGTGATACTGTTCTCACAATTCTGAATCACTGAGTTACTGTTAACTTGTTTAGTGATGCTCTTCCCCAGTTCTGAGTCAATGAAATGCTGTTTTCTACTATATTCAGCAGAGACTGCCTCTGAGCTGTATTTATTAGAAACTGTACATTCATTTTCCAAGAACCACACAAAGTGAAGAGACTGTGAGAATTACAGCTATGATTTTAAGTTTTGTCTTACGGTGTCATAGGAATCACATGATCACCTCCTTAGACTGAGTAATCTACCTCTGATTTAAAGATGACCTCGGTTAATTTTGTTAATTGTCTCAATACTTGCTCTAGTGTTTTATATGTATTGTTTTTCAGCATTCTCCTATTCTTCCTACACTTCATGTAGGCATGCTTTTTTGACTAGCATCTCGTAATTTTTTTTTTTTTTAGTATTTTTTCCTCTCTTTATGCTCAAGGCATGTGGGCTTATATTTTCTCTTGAATGTCTTTGTTTTTCCTGTTTCTGCCTTTATTTTCTAGCATATGTTTCTTCTTCTGGTTCTTTTCTTCTTTTTTGACCCAACTTATGAATTGTCGTAGTTCAGTTTTTAAATCTTTCTTAGTATGCTGTAAGATTTTAGCAGATGGGAAACTTCTGTACTTATTGTATTGTTCTGATAGGATTGATAAATGGTCCCCAAGACCATCACTGAGGTAAGCAAGCCTACAGTGTCAGTCAACTGTGCTTACAGCAGCTTTTCTGTGGCCCTGTGTAGGATGTGCGATCATTGCACGCCGACTTTTCAAAGTTGCAGTTACAGCTTATTGTAAATTATATATTGTGTATTTTTTTTTTTTTTTAGTTTATCGTTGGACCATTGATGGATGCACTTTCAGAGAGCTCTCTGTATAGCAGGTAAACAGACATTACGTTATTTAGCAATAATGCTTTACCATGTGTTTGATGCATTGATTTGATGTTACAGGACATGACCAGATTGTTTAATGCATTTGGTGCATGATATATATTGTCTAGTTGATGGTTAACTTTTCTTTGTCATGTGGTCCCTTCTGTATTTGTTTTTCTTCTTGACTTCTATTATTTATCAAGCGTTTCTCCTTTTTTCTTGTTTCCTTTCCTACTTTGCGTCCCCCAGTTCTTGATCTTTTGGAAACCGTATCTTTTCGTGCTCACTCTTCCCCCTACTTCTGTTTTCTTCCGTCTTGGAAATTGTGATGACTTCGGCTGGCCAGGACTTTAAGCCTTTTTCCTTTTCTTTTGACTTTGTATTTTGACTTAGTTTTAGACTTGTAGAAGAGTCGTGAGAATAATACAAAGAATTCCCATTTACCTTTCATCCATGTTTCCCACGTTATTGTTTTACCACATTTGCTCTGTTGTTGCCTCTCCCCCTGTGTGTGTTTGTCTTACCTTTCTTAGCTCTGCCTGCTGATGAGACTTGCCCGCCTATATGTGTTTCAGTGTCTGTCTGTCCACCTATCCACCCATCTTCTCTCCATATTAAGAACCGTTAAGTTCACACCAGTCCATCCAGCTTCAGCACCGCAGGATTCATTCTAACCTTTTTCCTTTCCAGACTTAGCAGTGGTTGCCATTATTCATACTGTATTTACTTATTTGCCACATTTACCTTTTGAAAAGCTTGGCAGTGAGAAGAGTGTGTCAGTATTGTGCCTTAGGCTCATTTTCTTGACCATTACCTTCACCCTTGAAAGATATCTTCAGTCTTCCCCTACTTTTGAAATGATGTTGTCATTCTAATGTTAACTAAATTTATAGTTGTAAGTCTTCTATTTGTATGTCTCTGAACAGAAAAATATCTCCCCCCCACAAATTTCTTTTAAAAATTTTAGTCTGTGCTAAAATATTAATATTTAGTTATGTCTGAAAAATATCGAAAGAGCATAGCTTTGCTTGATCTGCCAATTATTTTTAGTTTCATATAACTCATTGCTATTGAATAGTTTTCTGAAGCAATTAGACAGCTGGAGAGCAGTAAAACCAATGAAAAAATCTTGGTGCTTTCTAAAAGAGTTGACAAACACATTTATTATGAAATGCCTTTAGTTTTCTAGCACTCTAATGTGTTCAATTAACAGATGATGTTCCTGGCAGAAGCATATAACAGAAAAAAATGCGACTTTAGTAGATAGTAACAATTAAATTCTCTTGCAAAAGTAATTTGTTTCTAATATATATCTTTGTTATGAATGTTATTTCTTTGATTTTAGACCTAAAGATTTAAAGTCCTTGGCTTATATGTTGGAAACGATAAGATATAATTCAAAATTATCATTTTAGGTTGTAATTTTTTATGACACTATTTAGCAAGACTCATACATGTGGAAAAATGTGGAAGGGAAAGTGTCACAGAAAGGAAATCCGTGTCTACTTAGTATAGAAGTTTACTAACTCATGTTCCTTTTTCTAGAAGATCCGAATAATTCTGTAATCTGAAAGATTCTCAGAATTTTACTGAAAAGTAAAATGCAGGTTCAGAAAAAGAAGATTGGTTGTTTTATCGTTGAAAGACTTTTGGCCTATTTTGATGAGTTACAGTGTACTTAATTTGTAAATAGATCTTAAATATTTGTTTTTTTTCCCCTCCTCTTTGTCTGTAGGTCCCCAGGCCAGCTGATAGGAAGTGGTTCTCCATTGGGACTGAAATTACAGAAGTTTTTAGTCACTTATATTTCTCTTCTTCCAGAAGAAATAAAGAGTATGTGTTAGTACAGAGTTTTAAAAAATTTATTAGCTTACCTTTTTAAAATGTTTAGCATATTCGTTATAAGCATCATCATATGACTATTATAGTCAACATTTCCCAAATAGTTTTCTTTTTCCAAAATATGCATATTTTGTCAGAATTAAATAGATATCCATTGTGAGTACACACTTTTTGTGTACACTTTGGTATGTGCAGTATTACCGGTATTGGCATGAGTAGCATGGAAGTCATTTTAGAAGGTGTGCTGCAGTTTAGCTATCTTTTCTAATTATCTACCATTCAGTTTCAAGAATTAGTAAAATATAATGAAGAAAGAGAACCTAGTTTTAGGGAAAAAAAAACAAAAACTACAAACAGAATACTCACTGTGGCAAGTTGTTCCTTAGTGATACTGACTTAGGAAGTTAAGAAAGAAAAATATAATTGTTTTATGTAAGACTGTGTATCCTAGACCTGTCCCACATCTTCAGGCTGGGGATTTATTTTTCTTTCTAGATGAGGTAAGTTGGTAAGCAAAGCACAAAAGAAGTGTGGTTTTGTTTGCTGAGCAGCAGAAGAACTTGCTCTGCTTTGCAAGTCCTCCTTTTTCACCTTTGTGATTTATAAGGTAACCCTGGGTATGAACTGAAATATATCTGCATTAAGGTGGCAAGATGACCAATGATAATATCTATTCAGAAGTCAGGAAAAATAGGAAAACATGGTTTTTAGAAAATAGTTTGTAGAAAATGGATTGTTTTGATTACTTTTAAACATAGTTAATGGAGAAGATAATTTAAATATTAGAGCCATCCTTTAGTTTGCTAGAATTCAGAAGTTATAACTTTCTGGTCTGCAACCATATGGGAATTAATTTGTCAACCATGTTGGCGCCTCTGATGTCAGTAGCACACGTGAGTGAAGTGATGTTGGTTGGTGCTTTCTAGAATTAGCACCAGGTGTTTGTGGCTCAGGGCCAGACACATCAAGGACACTTGGTAAATGTGTTGAGTCAATGTGAAATAGATACTTGGCTGTTGCTGTCTTTCTTGTGTGGTAAGATGTTAGGCAAAAGATGGGATTTATTGACGTTAATCAGTACAAACGGAGGACAGCAGTTAGAATATTCACTCATAGTTCTTATGTGGTGCTTTTTTTCAGTCACCAGTTTCCAGTGAACATCTTATATGTGTCAAGTTTTGTGATAAGTACTTTGGAGCATATAAAAACATATATATAATATGCTTTTAGGAGCTTCTGGGGTTATCTTAAAAGGCGTTTTACAATGATGATTTGAGAAAAACAGACAAACATTTTTACTAACGCATGACCTCAGAGTCCTTAATAAATCACACATTACAGAGACGGAAGAGTGAGGCACTGGTCTTTGTATCTCACAATAGAAATATAAATGTGGTTAGATCCAGGCTAGTCAAGAGACAGCTTGTGAGAAAGTCCTATGCTATTGTTTGCAGATACTAGAGACCAGTTACCATAGATCCTATCCTGTTTTTTCTTAACATGTCAAACAGAAAAATGACTTCTAATAGTAAAAAGTTTCATCTTTTACCTCAACTTTTTTTTGTAAACATAACTTCATTATTACCAGAATCTCTACAATTTAGTAGGATACTTATCTTACTAAATAGGAAGGAAATTTAGCTTTATTGAAATATAATATACATACCACAAACTCTCTGATTTCATTGGTGTTTAGTGTATTCACAAAGTTGTACTATTATCACTACTATCTAGTTCCAGAATATCATCACCCCCCCCACCCAAGAAAAAGAACCCCGTGCCCATTACCAGTTACTTCTCATCCTCCTTTGTCCCTAGCTCCTGGCAACCACTAATTCACTTTCCGTCTCCGTGAATTTATACATTCTAAACATTTCATGCAAATGGCATCATATACTATGTGGCCTTTTATGTCTGGCTTCCACTTAGTGTTTTCAGGTTTATCCATGTGAAGCATGTATCAGTATTTCATTCCTTTTTGTGGCTGAATAATATTCCACTGTGTAGATATTCCACATTTTGTTCATCCATTCATTAGTTGATAGACATTTGGGTTGTTTTAACTTGTGACTATTATGAATAATGCTGCTATGAATATTCACGTACAAGTTTTTGTATAAACACCTGCTTTCAATTCTCTTGGGTATATACCTAGAAGTGGAATTGCTGGGTCATGTGGTAGTTCTACGTTTAACTTTCTGAAGTACCGCCATACTGTTTCCCACAGCAGCTGTACCATTTTAGATTCCCACCAGCAGTGTGTGAGAGCTCCAGTTTCTTCACATTCTTCCCAACACTGATTATTGCCTGTCCTTTGGATTATAGCCATTCTAGTGGGTGTGAACCATCTCGTTACGGTTTTTGATTTGTATATCTCTAATGAATAATGATGTTGACCAACTTTTCATGTGCTTATTGGCAATGATGATATTTTAAAATTTTTTCTTTCAGGTAGTTTTTTGTTAAAGTTTATTCAGAAGATGACGAGGAGACACTGGTGTGCTGTTCCCATTTTGTTTCTATCTAAGGCTTTGGCAAATGTCCCAAGATATAAGGCCCTGGGCATAGAAGGACTTCTTGCTCTTAGGTAATTTATTCTGTATATATTCTGGTGTAGTTATTTGTCCTGACTTTCCATCAGTATATTTTATTTTTCTCTCTGCTTTAATCTATAGTGAGTGGTTTTAGTTAATATTGGCATTGGAATATTTGAGCTATGTGTACTTAAACTTATTTTGTTTTATGAATCACTGATTTAAATATGTACCCAAGTATATGCTATTGATTTTTGACCACTTTAAATAAGGCCATTTTTATTACATTGATGAGTAGAAAACTATAAAAATATCAATAATATTGATTAGAAAGTATTTCAGAAAATGCAATAGTCTTGAAAAGCATCTTCATTTCTAGTCTTATTTTTTAAAAGAGATTTATTTCATATTAAAATTGAGGTCTACTAGAGGCCATAATGGCAAATTAACAGCTTTGAAATTCTACCGACAGTCACTTTTTGCATCAGAAACTGTAGGTGTGATGTATCAATTTGTCAATAATTACAAATTATCAGTTGTCTGGGAATATGGATTTTTATTTTTTGTGTTTTGATATTAGGGATGTTATTCACTGTACTATGATCACACATCAGATTCTACTGAGAGGGGCGGCTCAGTGCTATCTTCTTCAAGCAGCTATGAATTTGCTAGATGTGGTAAGTTTATCTTTTGATACTTCCATTTACAGGACTTCCTTAGTAAGCAGGTGTGCAAAAATAAGTTAACGTAGCAGGCTGGTGAAACCCTGCTTATAGGGTTGCCCTTGGCTGGCACCTGGGAACATGTATTTTGGAAAGATTGACACTATCCTAGCGGCTGGGAGTGGCTTACTTTGTAAACTGTGTGTACAAACAAGGTGGATTATGCTGCAGCCTGTTTTCCTTCAGGGAGTCTGGGAGTTCAGTATGTGCAAGGCAGAATGTGCCCAAGTGACCACGTTCCGATAGGAACTTGGGCGCTGAGTCTTTAGCAAGCTTCCCTGTTGAACAACACATCACTGTGTCATCGCAACTCATTGTGTGGGGGAACTGAGCAGGTTCTGGGTGACTCACCAGGAGAGGATTGTGGGAGCTTGTGCCTGCTTCCCCGTGTGCTTTCCTCCCCCATTTTCCTTGACATTCAAGGAACATATATGTATATATATAATCTTTATTCTGTGCTTTTGACAGGGCCCCAACAAATACTATTGCTTAGAACAGGGGTCTACAAACTGTGTGAAGTGCCAGGTGATAAATATTTTTTAGGCTTTGCAGGTGGTTCTATGGTCTCTTGTAACTTCTGAACTCTTCCATCGTAGCCAAAAGCAGCCACAGGCAGTTTTTAAATAAATGGACACACCTGTGCTACAACAAAACTTTATTTATATAACAGGCTGTGAGTAGTTTTGCCAACCTGTGATCTAGGGCAAGGGATCTTAATTCAACATGTACAATCCTTTTTATTTTATTTTTTTATTTTTATTTAATTTTTGAGTTGGAGTCTCATTCTGTCACCTAGACTACAGTGCAGTGGCACGCTCCTAGCCACCGCAGCCTCAACCTGCTGGGCTCTGGCGATCCTTCCGCCTCAGCCTTCCAAGTAGCTGGAACTACAGGTGCACGCTACAATGCCCGACTAATTTTTTGATTTATTGTGGAGATGAGGTCTTGCCAAGTTGCCCAGGCGGGTCTTGAACCTGCGGACTCAGGCAATCCACTCACCTCAGCCTCCCAAAGCGCAGGATTACAGGATGAGCCACCGAGCCCAGCTTTTTTAAATTTTAAATTATTTATTTCAAGAGCTTTCAGAGTACAAATAGTATATGGATGCGTTGTATAGTGGCAAGGAAGTCTGGCTTTAAGTGTACCTACCACCTTCACCTGTGCACATTGTACCCAACAGGTGATTTTTTGTTCTTCCACCCCTTCCCCCATTCTGAGTCTTTAATATCCATTATACCATTCTTTTTGCCTTTGCAGATCCTTAGTTTAACTCCCACTTATAAGTGAGAACCATGTGGTGTTTGATTTTTCTGTTCTTGTGTTAGTTCACTTAGGATGTGTTCTCCAATTCTACCCAAGTAGAATACATTATTTCATCCTTTTTTATGGCTGAATAGTATTCCATGGTGTGGGGGGGTATGTGTGTGTGTGTATTATCCACTGATCAGTTGATGGGCCTTTAGGTTGATTCCACAAGATGTACGATCTTAAGGGAATGAAAGACCTGGGTGGTTTTCTGTAATTAGGGGGTCATTTTTGTGGCTTTGAAAAAGAATAACGTTTTGAGTGAAAATAAGTTTTTCTTATAGAATGGTATTTTTTGAAAAAAATATTGTTACCATCTTTTCTTTAAGATAGTAACTTTCATTTTAAGGAAAATCTTTAAAATAATTTTTTACTTTATATAATGAAGGATTGTAATTGGTGTCTTTACTTTAAAAGTTGAATAATATTTTCTTTCTAAAATATAACTTTCTTTTGATTTAGCTAATGATAACTTCAAATAGTATACTTGGTTGCTTCCACAATGATTTTGTTTTATTTTATTAAATATTTTCAAATGAGTAATTTTTAAAACTCCCCCACCCTGTCCAGGAGAAAGTGTCACTTTCTGATGTCTCAACTTTTCTCATGTCTCTAAAACAAGAGGAGTCTTTAGGACGAGGAACTTCATTGTGGACAGAGGTAAGATAGAAGATAGTTTAATAAGAAATTTGAAAACTTTATAAAAAATGGTTTTCTCGTTGAATTCACTACTGGCTGTTTATGTGCGTAAAATGCAATTATTGCTTTGTTATCTATCAAAGAGGGTTTGAAATATTGTATATTTGCATTGCATGGACTTAACTAATGCTGCTAAGAGTCTTATGGAGAGGTGGGAGAGAGGGAAATGTTTGCATAGAGATAGACTTATTTAGAAGGAAAGATTATGCCATTGGGTAGACCCGCACTCTGGATGAGATCCATTAGAAATAATGATGATGTTAGATTCAAAAACTGAGTGACACAAACCTCCTCTTTCTCTTTTTTCTCCCAACGAATGGCCCTTTCCTCCACCTAGTTGCCCAAGCCTGACATTTCAGTAATTCTCAGTTCTTCTCGACTTTGTGCCTCTAATTCATCGTGAAAACCCTAATGTCTCATCAGCGTCTTTCCTCTTCTCCATTCCCAGTCATCGCTCTAGCTCAGACCCTCATCACCTAAAGCTTCTTCCGTTGTGATGATGTCTTGTTGATGACTCATTTCTGGTCTTGAGACTTCTGCTCATGGTCTGACTATGCTACTCTTCTCCATGTGACTCTTCAGGGGTCAGCCTCTTCCTACTTTATGTAAACCATGGGACTTAATTCATACCACTGATTTTAGCATTTATTATTATTTTTTTTTTGAGTCTTGCTCTGTTGCCCAGGCTAGAATACAGTGGCATGGTCGTAGCTCACTGCAGCCTCCAACTCTTGGGCTCAAGGGTTCCCACCTCGGGCTCCCACCTCAGGCTCCCAGGTAGCCAGGACTACTGGCATATGCCACCACACCTGGCTACTTTTTAAATTTTTTGTAGAGATGGAGTCTCGCTATGATGCCCAGTTTGGTCTAGAACTCTTGGACTCAAGGAATCCTCCTGCCTCGGCCTCCCAAAGCTCTGGGATACAGGCGTGAGTCACTTTGCCCGGCTGCGTTTATTTATTGCATACTTGATTGAGTTCTGATTTCTGTACTCTTTCTAGGTTAGTATACATATTTGGGAACAGCAACCATGTGTGTGTGTGTTTAATTTCTCCAATACCTAAGAGATCAGTGAGACTAGGGATTATTTATTTTAGAAGGCAATTCTGACTATGTATACAATGAGAGAAAAGGAGAAGTCAGCTTGGAGTGTGTTATAATTCTGGCATAAAATAATGAGGGCTTAGTAAGTTATTAATGACAGCGGAAATGAAGAAGGAACAAATTGGAGCCTTTAAAAAATAGAGTTTCATTTTATTTTCTTGGTCAAAATGCATCTAAATCTGTGGAATTTGAAAAATATAGAACTACACAAAGAAAATAAAAATCACTTGTAATGCCCATCAGGAAGCTAAATCTATATTTTTGGCATAGTTTTTCATTTTTTTCCCTATGAATATATGTGTTCTTTCACTTGCTTTCTCAATATGGATAAGTATATGTATATTTAAGATGATAAATTAATACATAAGATCTTTCTAAACAAAATAAAGATTATACTGTTTTAAGTTTTGCTTTTTGTTTTCACATCTATTTGAGCATTTTAGCCTGTTGCTAATAATTTTCCAAGATGTGATAGTATTAATTCAGTTGATGAAATATTTTAGAATTTATTTCATCTGTTCCTTTTTGTTGACTTTGTTTCAAAGGCCCTTTTTGTGTTTTTATTTATAATTTTTAGGATAAATTTATAGAACTGAAATAACGAGACTTTAATATTTTCAAGGTCCTTGCTGTAGACTGAGAGAAGTTTCAAAGTATGAAAGTGTAGATCCATTTTATATGTACAGTGATGTAGTACTAATGTATCAGCATGTTAAACTCTTTGCCACTTTGGTAGATGAAATGCAGTATTTGGTGATTTATCTGCATTTCTCTGATCACTGGTGTTTTTGAACCTTTTTTAATGTTTCTTATTCTTTGCCGTATTTCTTTTGTGAGTTGTCTGTTCCTGCCTTTTCCCCGTTTTCTTGTGGGGTTTTAATGGGCTTTTTTCTACTTGATTTACAAGTGCTTTTTATTGAAAGGTATTGACAAGTTGTTATACCTACTGCAAGTAATTTTCTTTGGTTTAGAAAAATGAGCTCTGCTTGCTTGAGGAAGTAACGAACTCACACGGTTTGTCGACTTAAGCCTTTGTCCAGAAATGGCTCCTCCCCATCGTGCTCTTCTCCCCTGCCCCTCGTCCTGACCTACCCGTCCCTAAACAGATGGTAGATTTTGATATAGACTCTGCCTACCACCTTTCCAATTTAAATTAACAATATATTCTAGTGACTTTGTAATATCAGTAGATAGAGACCTTTCTTATGCTTTTTCATATATTTGCATAGTATTCCACTGGGTGGTTGTAACATTGTTTAACTTCTGTTGGTGGACTCTTAAGTTGGTCCAGTCTTTTGGCTTTTACTAACAAGTGACAAAGTGAATGATCTTGTCTCTTTTTTACTTCTGCACATACATGTCTGTAGAATGGATTCCTAGGAGTGGAATCACTGGTCAAAGATTAAGTGCATATGTAGTTTTTCTGGGTATTGTCAAATTTCCCTCCTTCCTATGGCTGCTGTAATAAATTACCACCATTGTGGCAGCTTAAAATAACATACATTTATTCTTTTACAGTTATGGAGTCAGAATTCTGAAATCTGTGCTGAAATCAAGATTTTGGTAGGGCTGTGTTCCCTGGGAGATTCTGGGGAATAATTCATTTCCTTGCATTTTCCAGCTTCTGGAGCTGTATTCCTTGTATTTCTTGGCTCATGACCCTTCCTCCATTTTCAAAACCAGCAGCCTAGCATCTTTGATTTTCTGCTTCATCTTCATATCGCCTTCTCTTCTGTTTCTGTAGTCAAAAATGCCTTGGCCTCCCTTTTATAAGGACACTTATGATTACATTGGGCCCACTCAAATAATTCAGGATAATTCCTCATCTTAGAATCTTTAACTTAATGACATCTGCAAAGTTCCTTTTGACACATGAGATAACATTCACAGGTTCCAGGATTAGGATCTGGATATCTTTGGGGCCATTATGCCACCTACCTCAAAGTTGCATAAATTTTACAGTGTATAATCGTGCCTGTTGTGAAACTTGATTTTTTACCAACTTGGAAGAGAGAAAAGGGCATATCAGTGTAACTTTAATTTATCTTTCTCTTATTATAATTTTTTATTTAGTTTACAGTTTTCTTTCCTTTAGCTTCTTACTTATGAAGACTTTAAAAAGTCTTAGAATGGTATAGTGACCCTCACATACCCATCACTTGGCATCTACAGTCACTACTCGTGGCCAGTCTTTTTTCAGTTAGACCTCCCTGCTCTCCCTTCCTTTCTCAGTTATTTTGAATCGAGTCTTACTATTTCATGTACAAATATTTCAGTATGTACTAC
This sequence comes from Tarsius wallacei, assembly GCA_963574415.1. Lineage (NCBI taxonomy): Eukaryota > Metazoa > Chordata > Mammalia > Primates > Tarsiidae > Tarsius > Tarsius wallacei. The sequence goes on along the minus strand of CAUYQG010137163.1, from coordinate 40,702 downwards.
TAAAAGATAAGATCTTTAAAGGGATTTAAAAGCAGATCCCAATCCCACCTAAGGATGCTGATAGTAATTTCTTTATTTTAAATATTCAGTGTTTAAATTTCTCCAGATGGCCAATAAGTGTATTTTTAAAATTTGTTTTCTGCATTTGGTTTGTTCAGATACTCAGTTTTGTTTGTTCAGATATCCAAATAAGGCCCATTCGTTGCGGTTGACAAGTGTAGTTTTAAAATTGTCAACTTTAATGTATCTGGAATTTATTTTAGTGTATGGTATAAGCTGTGAAGTTTTAAAAGAGAAAATGCATCAGGCCCTTTTAAAGCCCAAATTAAATGTAACTATCTGCTGCTATTGTCTTTCCCCCTGGATTGAGGAGCCAGGCATTTGCCTGTTTTGCCGGTTATTTGTCAGGAGCCAGTTTTTAGTTTATCTGTTCCACTTAATTTTTCAGTTCTGTAGTTCATTAGTGCCTCCTTTCATCTGCTTTCTTTTACCTTTAGTTTATTTTGCTTACCTTCTAATGTCTCAAGTTCATTTATTGAGAACCATTTATTGCATACCTCCACATAGTGGGCATGTGCGAAGTGTTGCAAGTTCAGTAGTCAGTGAGTGGAATATGCCAGCCGCCCTCAGGAGGCTAATTATAGTTGGTGGTTATAGTTGAACCCAGATTTTAATTATTTTTATTTAATAGTTAAAATACATATATATGTATATATATATCTTAGTGTTGATTTGGCTGTATCCTATAACTGTTACGAAGTTTTCTCATGTAAATACCTAGTTGTTATATTATGTTGAATCATATGAAATCATTGATACTCAATTATTTTTAACCTGTAGATTTGACATTTTCATATAGTTCCACCTAAATAATTTTTAATTACTAGACTTTATGTTTTGGAGCAGTTTTGGGTTTATTAAAAAAATTAAACAGAAAGTACAGAGAGTTCCCACATAACCCCTCACCCCTCCTTCTGTCACCATAGTTGCCCTATTATTAACATTTTATATTAGTGTGGTACAGTTGTTAAAATTGATGGCCTCATATGAGTACATCATTACTGACTAGTGTTCATAGTTTCCATTAGGGTACATTCCATGGGCTTGGACAAATGTATCATGCCATTACAGTCTCATACAGAATAGTTTCACTGCCCAAAAAATTCTCTGTGTTCCCTCTCTTCATCCCTCTCTTCCCCCATACCCTGGCAACCACTGATCTTTTTACTGTCTTCATAGATTTACATTGTTCAGAGTGTCATATAGTTGGAATCATATAGTAGGTAGCCTTTTCAGATTGGCTCTGTCACTTAGTAATATGCATTTCAGGATCCTCTGTGTCTTTTCATGTCTTGGTAGCTCATTTCTTTTTAGCTCTGAATAATATTCCATTGTCTGGATATATCACAGTTTATTTATCCATTTATTTACTAAAACACATCTTGGCTGCTTCCAAGTTTTGGCAATTATAAATAAAGCTTCTGTAAACATCTGTGTGCAGGTTTTTGTGTGGCCATAACTTTTCAACTCATTGGGGTAAATACCAAGGAGCATATGGCTGGGTTGTATGGTAAAGATATATTTAATTTTTAGTTTTTTAAAACCTGCCAAACTGTCTTCTAATGTGGTTGTACTGTTTTGCATTCCTACTAGCAAGGAATGAGAGCTTTTTTGTATTTTTTGCTTTGAGCCAGGGTCTCACTCTGTCACCCAGGCTGGAGTGCAGTGACGTGACCATGGCTCACCACAGCTCCGACCTACTGGACTCAGGCAGTCTTCCCACCTCAGCCTTCCGAGTAGCTGGGACTACAGGCGCATGCCATCATGCCTGGCTAATTTTTACGTGTTTTTTTGTAGAGACAAGGTTTCGCTGTGTTGACTAGGCTGGCCCGCACTCCTAACTTAATTCTCCTGCCTTGGCCTCCCAAAGTTCAGCGTGAGCCACACACCTGGCGAGAATGAGGGTTCCTATTGCTCCACATCTCATCAGCATTTGTTGTCAACATTCTCGATTTTAACTGCTCTGGTAGATGCGACTGATAGCATGTTTTAGCTGGCAATATGTAGTATTGGACATCATTTTATATGCTGTTTATCATCTGTATGTCTTCTTCGGCAAGGTATCTGGTCAGATCTTTTGCACATTTTAAAATTTGGTTGGTTGTTTTCTTACTGTGAAGTTTTAAAAGTTCTTTGTATATTTTGAATGCCTGTCCTTTATCAGGTATGTGTTTTGTGAATACTTTGTCCTAATCTGTGGCTTCTCTTCTCATTCTCTTGAAATGTCCAAGTAGATTTTTGAGACTTGTATTTTAATGAGGAATGGAGGGCGCCTCCTTACCAGAAACTACTATTTAGATGCTATTTTAAACTATGAGGATGACATGAAAACTCTTTGGAGGGAAAATAGTCTGAATTTTGTGACAGATTTGATAGAGGGGAAAGAAAGAATCAGATATGAGTTTTAGTTTACTTGTCAAAAATAATTTTGGCATAACAGTCATGCCTTTGGAAATAGAAGATTTGAAAAGCCTCACATGTTTGATAGCAATCATTAGGAAACTTTGGTCAGTTTTAGAGAACTCTAAAGAAGTACGCATATACTGGTAAAAGATAAATGCTTGCTGACCTTACTGTTAGATTATATCCCAAGATTATCCTACACAGAGCAACCTTCTTTAGTGTTACTGAATTGTTCGTTGTGCCTATGGGGTGTCTTTTGGTCTTGACCAATTTATTAATTCAGTTACTCAGTTTTGTCTTTGGGCAAATGATGTATTGTTCTAGATGATTTTGGAGGACTTCAATGGATGTAAAAAGTATATGTTAAAAAATTATTTTCAGCTGTATTTATTTCTTAATTATTTTCTTCATATTTAGACTCAATGAAATTGCTTACTAAAATAAATATTGTAAAAAAAGACATTCAGAAATATTTTGATTTCAAAACAAAAGATTGACATTACATGTGATCCAAGATTAATTGTGAAATTCTGTGTTTTATTTTTGCAAATCTTCTAAGAGATGGTAGTAGAGAAGGACTAGGGCAGTATTTCTCTTTTAAATTAATATATAATATTTTAACATGCACATATGCTAGAAAATAAACTTGTGAGGAGAATAGGAACTTTAATTATAACTTACATTTCAAATTCTGCATTCTCAAAAATAAAAGTTCTTGTTTTAGTATGAGAAGCTAGAGGAGTTTAAATTTAAGGTTGTAATGTGCTTTACATAATGTGTCATTTTTTCATAGAGATGTTCTTTAGAACACCTTATCAAAATGTGCATTTTATATTCGGTGCTTTAGAAATTCTTGCCTGTTAATGAGGTTCATAAATTCTTTCAGGGAGATTAGAAAACAGACATACATATGTATGTATATATCACACACACACACACACACACACACACATATATATACACATACACATTCTTATATGCATACAATACACATTTTTTTCTGTCTTTACTGTCTGTGGAACCCAATCATAACAATAAGTAATTTATTACTTTGTTGTATTCAGTGATTTAAATTTAGTTTATTGTGGCAGAAATAAAATTGGCTTAGGGATATTAGAAACCCTTTGTTCAGTTGGTTGTTTTTTGTTTGTTTGTTTTGGTTTGGTTTTGAGTCAGTCTCACTCTCTTGCCCAGGCTAGAGTGCAGTGGCATGATCATGGCTACCGTAGCCTTGACTTCCTGGGCTCAGGTTATCCTTCTGCCTCAGCCTCCCAAGTAGCTGGGACTATAGGCACGTGCCACTATGCCGCTTGGCTAATTTTTTTATTTATTGTAGAGATGAGGTCTCACCATATTACCCAGGCTGGTCTCGAACTTCTTGTCTCAGGCCATCCGACTGCCTCGGACTCCTAAATTTCTGGGATTACAGGTGTGACCCACCGTGCCTGGCTAGTTGGGTTTTTAAAATAAAGGAATAACCGTTTTCTTTTCCAGCTCTGTGACTGGTTGCATGTTAATGAGAACTATTTCAAGCAGTCCCCAACTTGTAGCTCCAGTGGACTTCATGAGACATCTTTAAATGCTTATGTGAAGAACCTTGTTCAAGAATATGTTAAGTCACCTGCTTGGGACGGTAAGTCTGAAATCATTTTTATGGATTGCTATAACCAAAATATTTTAAAGAACTTTTAAGTAGTTTTTCAGATGAAGATATAGATTTATGCACACTGATTAGCAACTATGAGAAAAAAGATTTAGGCTTAACCAGTTGTGTGACAATTTATTTATGCCATATTTGTATTTCAGTAAAATGATGTAAATGACAACATAAAAATTCTGTTTCTTTCCTAACTTGTACCTGATAAAAGCAATTTTATTTGTTTAAAGAAGCTAATAAGCGGCCAGAGCGAGAACTGGACAGATAAATTTATAATTTATTCTACAGTTATTGAATTCTTGTAAGCTAGATATTGCAGATGTGTTTTGGAGCCTCTGTAGTCGAAATATATGTAGATAAATTAGTTCTTTTTTATTGTGCGTTTTCAAAGCATTATATTTAGTATGAACTGATTGAGAAACAATTTTAACAAAAAATTATTTTTAAAAGAATAGTGCAGTTAGTTTTTTCTCTTTTCACTGGATGTTTTGCAAAGATTCTTTGAGGAAATGTATAAGACTGCATGAGGGAACAACTCTTAGCAGATTCATTCATTATTCTTTTTACATTTCTAATACTTCCTCTTCATTAAGGTCATTAGTGATAATCTGAGAAAATTGCATCTTTGAATTTAACATGTCTTAAATTTCCTAGCTTTGTCTCAGGTCAAGTCATTTTCATCTACTGATTTCTCTAATCTGATTATGGTATAGGTCTTAAATGATCAGATAATTATCCTTCTAAAACACATGAGTTTATTCATCTTGGAACATTTCTCTTTTGTGTTTTAGTCTCTCTATCGTCTAGTAAATTTCCTGTGCTATTTCTTAGAAGTTTGTTTTGTTAGTCCTATAAAAGTAAATGAATTTTAGTCCCTACTAAAGTAAATATCGACTGGGGATCAGATACAACAAGTCTGAGATACCGTGGCCTCTAGTTCTGTATCTGTTCAGTCCCTTTTCTGGTCACTTCTCGAGGAACTCTCACCTCTCACCTGAAATACTAGTGTTGCCTCTTCTCTGCTTACCTTGCATCTACTCTTTCTTTTTCCTGTCATCTTTTCTACATTGTTTATAAATAAACCTTTTCAAAATGCAAATTACAGTCTTAAAAATGTCTGCTCCTCTTCTTTGAACACACATTCCCTTTAGCCTTCATTGGCTTCCTGTTGCCTTTGGGACAAAAGCAAAAGTCCTCTACAGGACGACACTTTTTCTTGGTCTCTTCCCTGCCTGTTTATGCCACCTTGTTTTTTGCTGTTTCCTCTCACTTGGTGTACACATGGGCATCCTTCTGCTTCCTGGAATACGGCATACCTCCTGCTGCCAGAAGACATTTGACATGCTCTTCCTTCTTTCTGGAAAGCTCCTGTCTCTCTTTATCCGCCTCATTCCTTCTCAGCTGTCACACTCAGCCCAAATGTCATTTCTTCAAGGAAACTTCCTCTTACTCTCCAGATGACGTCATGTCTTCCTAGTGCACGTGAGGTCGCGTCTTCCTAGTGCACACTCAAGTATCACCAGTATTTCTTCTTTATAGCCCTCACTACAATTATAGTTTTGTGTGTGTTTGCTTATTCTTTGATTAATGCTTTTCTGCTGTACTGTACATTCCACGAGCACATGAACCATCATGTTTACAGTGCCCAGGTTAGTGCATGGCGTGTAGCAGGTGCACAAAGATTTATTTTTGTCTGTATTTAAATATGTATGTATAATGAACCACGCCATAGAGTGTTCTACTGTATTTCATCTCAGCTGTATTTCTCTAATAATTTAATATTAAGGCATAATCACTTAGCTGTTTTGTTTTTGGAGGTTTTTTGTTAATGTTTTACACACTTTACTTATTTAAGCAAGAGAAAACTGCTTTATGCCTGACTGGTTTGAAGCCAAGCTTGTTGCTGTGATGGTCTTGCTGGCTGTGGATGTGGATGGAATGAAGACTCAGCATAGGTAATTGTTGCTATAATTGAAAAGAAAGCTTATTTTTTAAAAAGACTGATCAGATTTGTGATGTGTATTCAGACTTTTCGATGATTGGCTTAGAGTTGTTTACAATGTACTCAACTGGCAATATACCAAAGAAATGCTTAAAATTAACAATAAACAAATAAGAATAAGGGTGTATTAGTCCTTTTAGTTTGGTAAATTAAATTTAACAATTTGATCTTAAATTAGGGAAGATTAAAAAACCCATATACAATAATCACTTGAGTATTAGAAGAATGGGTTGTAAGATTTCAGTGTAAGAATAGGTAAAGAAGTGTACTGGGTTTGACCTGAAATGCGTAATTTTTAATGATGGTAATAAAGACAAAATTATCTCATTTATATTTTGAGAAGTGAGCAGATCAGTTCTCACCAGATTATAATGGTTGAGTTAAGCAGATTCACTGGATAGATTAGATAGTGTATTTGCAAAAAGTACAGTTAATCTGATTTACATCAGATCTCTTTTCTAGACAAAGTTTTAGTACTAAAATTGATGTAACAGTTTTTTGTAAGTCCTTAGTTTAGTTTTTTTTTTTTTGTATTTTTTAAACACGTCTCATTTCCTTAACTAACTTGTTTGTTTCGTTCTTTTTTTTGGTATTATGGAAGCAGTCCATATGAAAGCAGTTTTGTATTATTGAAGGGTCTTAATGATTTAATTTGCAAATAAATTGGGTATCAGATTTTTTTTCCCTGCTGGTGCCTAGAGTTGAGGACAGCTGTTCTTTCCTGTGCTTTCTTCTGTAGTGAATTGCCACACTCAAAAGAAGACACAGACCAGAAGATCAGTCCTCGCAGGTGTTGGTTGTTTCGGTTATCCATAAGAGTACCTTCGTCTAACTGAATCTATTAACTAACCAGTTCCACGAATTATAGATGAGAAATCATTTCTTTATGCTTTTGAAATGGTTGATCTGGGCTTGTCTTTTAATATCCAGTGAAAAGCGGAGGATACAGAATGTATGGAGGATATTCTTGAATCCGCTTCTGGGTGCCCTTGAGAAGCTTAGTACCAATGCCTACATGTCCCTGCTGAAGGCTGACCGATGCCTCCAGCTGCTGTTGAAACTACTGCACACTGGTGTGTTGAAAGGTTCCGGTACCCAAGACGGTGAGAATAAGTAGATTCTGTTGGTGTCTTGCTTGGTATGTTGTTGGTTTTTAGAATGAAAGGAAGGAAGTTCCTGATCTTTTAAAATACAAAGAAAATTTCATTAATTCAGCAAACATCTATTGAGTATCTCCTGGTTGTGCTGGGGATACAGTGGTGAAAGAACAACCCTCTGCCCTTGACACTCTACTGTGATTACTATTGATCTTAGAATGCAGTTTCACTTACTTTTTATCTTTAATTTATGCTTGCTCACTGATTTCTAAACCGTTGAAAATGATTACTATTTCATATATGTTTAAGCAGGAACCATTTCTGATTGTCACTGTGCTAAAGCATGAGAATGGTAGTAATTTTATAATTACTTATTTTTTAATATGTTAATCTCTGAGCATCTTTTAAGTAGGCAGTACTTCATACAGAAAATATAGTGATTATAGATGTATTGAGATCTTTTTTCTGACCTTGAACTAAGATGCATGCAAAATAGCAGTTGAAAACCCATGGAAATCAGAGATGAGAATACTGATGGGTGAACCTTAATTCTTAATCTTTTCTGACCAATTTCATTTCATTTTTAGAAATGTAACATTTAAAAATTCAAAAGAAGCATTGGTATAGATTAAACCTGAGAAAAATATTGATAAGGTTAGATTTTAATATATGCTTATGAAGTATTCTGATATTTTTATGATAGTAGCAAAATAAAATGCTGTGAACATAATGTAACTTTTTATAACATTTTCAAATCCTTAAGGGCATAAATTATTCATTTGACATGTCCTACTTATTAATATGCTCAGTGTTTTCAGCGCAGGACTTGGTCACATATGTCTTTTAAAAATTGCTGTAATATTTATAAAAACAGAAAAATGTGTGATGGTTATATGTTAGTTACAATGCAAAATAATTCAACACCTGTGTTCTCTGTACTTAAGAATGAATTTACCTGTTACTATTTAGTCATTCTTTGCCTTCCTGTTTTGACTTTTATCTTTATCACTCCATGCATTTTGGAAAGGGTTTTTACATAGTATGGAGATACATCAAAGAACTAACAATAGAATTACTTTTTAGCCCATACTACTGAGTGACTACCCAAAGGAAATCATTATGTCAAAAAGACACCTGCACTTATATGTTCTTCATAACACATTCACAATAGCAAAGTCATGGAATTAACCTGAATGGTTGATTGGATAAAGAAAATGTGGTATATATGTACCATGGAATACTATGCAGCCATAAAAAAAGAATGGAAGCATGTCCTTTGCAGCAATATGAATGGAACTGGAAGCCGTTATCCTAAGGGAACAAACTCAGAAACAGAATATCAAATGTTCTCACTTATAAGTGGGACTGTGAAAGGAGGGTAGTTGGGAGGAAGGTGAGAGTTGAAAAATTACCTGTTGGTTACAGTATTTGGGTGATGAGTACACTAGAATCCCCATGTACCTCCAAAACTAAAATTAAAATAATACAATTTTTTTAAAAGGAAAGGATTTTTTACCATATATATGGATATTCCTCAACAGTATATTTTTTCTAAACTGCTTTTTTGAAGTATGATTGACATATTAAAAAGCTGTACATATTTAATGTATATCACTCAGTGAGTCTGAGGTTAAGTATATACTCATGAAATTATAACCACCATCAAGGTCACAGACATCCATCATCTTCCAAAGTTTCTGCCCATATTATTATTACTATTTGTAGTAAGAACTCTGAACATAAGATCTACCCTCTTAGCAAATTATAAGGGTAGGGTACAGTAGAACTTACTTTGCATAACATACTTTTTACCCCTTGACCATCACCTCCCGTTCCCTTGGTTGCCTTTTCATTTTGTTGATTGTTTCTTGTGCTTTGCAGAAGCTTTTTAGTTTGATGCAATCCTGGTTTGTTTATTTTTACTTTCATTGCCTATGCTTTTGGTGTCATATCCAAAAAATTATTGCCAAGACCAGTCGAGGGGCTTTTTCTCTGTTTTATTTGAGGAGTTTTATGGTTTCAGGCCTTAAATTTAAGTCTTTCATCCATTTTGAGTTGATTTTGTGTATGGTCTAAGATAAGGGTTTAATCTTATTCATTTGCGTGTGGATATCCAGTTTTCCCAGTACCAGTTACTGAAGATACTGTCCTTTCCCCATTTTGTATTCTTGGTGCCCTTGTCAAAGATTGGTTGACCATGTATGCATGGGTTTAACAATGTATTGTTTGGTTTTCTTGCTTTTGAGCTTCATAGAAATGGTATCTTCCTGTAAGAAGTCTTCTATAACTTTTTTCACTTAACATGTTTCTAAGATTCATTCATATTCTTTCTTATACTACATTGTTTTCCCTTTGTAGAGTCTTCTACTGAATGATGATACCCCAATGTATGTATTCTCCTATTGCTGGACATTTGATTGTATTTAGTTTATTACAATTATGTACAGTGCTGCCATGAACACTTTCCCACCTGTCTTCTTGGGCCTGTGTGTGATTCTCTACAGGGTATGTATTTAGGAAAGAAGTTGATCATTCTTAGGGTATGTGAATATTCACCTTAATACCAAATCATTTTTCCAAGTAGTTGTGTATACGTTTTATGTTCTCACCTGGGGAATGTAAGAATTAAAGAGCTGAGAGAGGGATTGGTGACATTTGTAGGGGAGGTCTTCCTGGAAGAGGGCTGGCAAGTGAAGCGGCCCTGCTGTGGAACTGGCTGTTGGGGGAGCAGGGAGGGGTCGGTGAAGTGAGGAGCAATAGGAGATGAATTCTGAGAGGTGAGGGTTGTGGGGGAGGGTGGGCCAAGGGTTGTGTAGGACTTTGTCAGCTGTTTCAAGGGCATTGACTTTTATTAGCGGGCTGTAGCTGAGGCGAATCAAGGTCTGACTTCAGTTTTTAAAGCCTGCCCTGGCTGTCGTGCTGACAGTAAACTGCAGAGGGACAAGGACAGAAGCCAGAAGGCCAGCTGCCAGGCTCACACCAGGGTGCTAGTGTGGATGCAGGGAGGCTTCTTAATATTTTGGATACAATGTTATGGTACCACCAAAAGGATTTGCTGATGGTTTAGATGTGTGCTATGAGAAAAAGAACCCAAAGCTACTTGATTTTTGGTGTAGTTGGAAGCTGGAGTTGCCTTTAACAGAGACTGGAAAGACTAGAGTTAGAGAAGGTTTTGGAAGAAAGATAAGTTCATTTCTGGACCCATTGTGTAATGCTTCCAGTTATCTTAGTGGAGTTGTTGAGTTGGCATTTGAGTCTGGAGTTCAGAGAGAAGTGTAGGTTGGAGATACAAATTTGGGAGTCGTTAGCATGTAGGTAGAATTTAAAGTCCTGAGACTGGACGGGAATACCAAGGAAGCAAGGGTAGATGAAGAGAGGTCCAAGTACCGGGGGCAATTCCAATGTCCAGAGGTTAGGGAGATGAGAAGGAACAGCAAGGGATACCTAGGAGGACTTTACTGCCAGGGAGGAGAAAAACAAGAAAACCTTTTGAATAGAGTATTTTCAGGAGTGGGGAGTGATCTCTGCTTTAAAGACTGCTGATACACTAGCGTAAGAACTGAGAATTGACTATTGGATTAAGCAACATGAAAATAAGCGGTGATCTTGACAAGCAATTTTGGGGGAATGGTGGGAGCCATTCAGGGAGAGAAATGGAAGCATTGAGTATAGAGGGTCTTAAAAGTTTTATGTATAGGGAAGCAGAGAAAGAGGCAGCGGCGATGGGGTAAGAGAAGTTTTTTTGTTTTCTTAAGATGGCAAAAGTAACAGTGTTTATGTGCCAATGGAGATAATTCAGTCCAGGTAAGTTTTGGAGATGAGGGCGTGGTATTTGCTGACTGTCCAAGCAGAGTGCAGAGAGTGCAGAGATCCAGGCTGATTCTAGGAAGGAGCACTGATAGGGAGGTAAGTGCTGGTAGGTGGACAGATTTAGGAAGTCATAGAAGTTCTTCTCTGATTGGTTCATTTTTAGTGAGAGAAGAGGAAATAGAGTGAGGGTAGAGGCAGAAGTGCTGCCAGTGTGAGGACAAGGTACGAAGTGCTTGGGAGAGAGGCTTTGTGATTGGCTGAGGCCGTGCCATAGAATTGCTGGGCAGGGCTGAGGTGCACATGAGGTTGGTGATCATTAATTTACAGTGACAGCAGATCACATGGCTGTGTTTTCCTCCAGGCTCTGTGTGGCATGTAATGCCATCTTATACTGTGGCTAATCAGATGAGAGTCAGGAGCTGCTGTTCTACTTTGGGTGCATCCATAGGTAAATAATTGAGGAATCTTTGTAAAATGATGCTTTCGTGTTTTTTAAAAAACCTGAAATAACTATAATGTTTATCTTTATATTTGAGGAAATATACTTTTAGTCACATTATAGTGCTTCCTTTCCTTACGTTGGATTTATGCGGGCCAAAGTAATGGGCCTTAAATACTTGTACTGTTTCTGTCCTTACTACTTGTTGAGTTTGTCTCTATAGTGGATATGATCCACTTTGCTGAGTCTCTCTTTTTTCCTGGGTTGCTTTTGTTTTTTGGCCTTGATAAATCTCTTATGTCTATTTGTTTTTTCTTTCTTACATAATTTTTTAAATTGTGCTAAAATATGCATCAGATTTACATTTTCACTATTTTTAAGTGTATAGTTCTATGACATAAAGTACATTCATATTGTTGTACAACCATCAGCACCATCCATCTCCAAAATATTTTCTTTTTTTTTTTTTTTGAGCTGGAGTCTGTTGCCCAGGCTGGAGTGCCGTGGCACACTCAGGGCTACCCCAGCGTTGACCTGCTGGGCTCCGGCGATCCTTCTGCCTCAGCCTTTCAAGTAGTCATAACTACAGGTGCGCGCTACTGCGCCCGGCTAATTTTTGGTTTTATTGTAGAGGCGGGGTCTCGCCAAGTTGCCCGGGCTGGTCTTGAACCCGCAGGCTCAGGCAAATCACTTGCCTCGGCCTCCCAAAGTGCTGGGATTTACAGGCTGAGCCACTGAACCCAGCCTCCAGAACATTTTCATCTTTCTCAGCTGAAACCCTGTAACTGTTAAACATTGTTTCCCCATCAGCCCAGCCTGTAATCCCATACTTTGGAAGGCTGAGGTGAGTGGATTGCCTGAGCCCACGGGTTTGAGACCCACCTGGGCAACTTGATGAGACCTCATCTCTACAATAAATCAAAAAATTAGCTGGGCGTGGTAGCACGTGCCTGTAGTTCCAGCTACTTGGAAGGCTGAGGCAGAAGAATTGCCGGAGCCCAGCAGGTCAAGGCTGTGGTGGTCAGGAGTGTGCCACTGAACTCCAGCCTGGGCGACAGAGTGAGACACCAACTCAAAAAAAAAAAAAAAAATAGATTATTGGTTGCTTAGGGCTAGTAGGTAATCGGATTGGGGGGTGATGACTTAAAGGTTATCGGGACTTCTCTTTGTGGTGATGAAATGTTCTAATATTAACCGTAGTAATGAGTTATGCATTATCTGTAACTGTATTAAGATCACTGAATTATATACTTTTAATGGGTTAATTGAATGATATGTGAATTATCTCAGTAAAGTTGCTTAAAAATAATTAATTGGCCATATTTAAGTAGGTCTGTTTCTAAACTCTGCTCTTTTGATCCGTGTTTTGGTTTCTGTAAATTTATGATGTCTTAAAATGAGGAACATGATTCTTTCAAATTTATTTTTTTGTCCCAAACATTTTTAGCTATTCTAGCTCTTTTGCCTTTCTATTTGAATTTTATAATCAGTTTATCTAAATCTACAAAAAAGGCCTGCTGGGATCTTGATTGGAATTGCATTAAATCTATAGATCAATTTATGGAGAATTGCCTTCTTACATTAAAGTTTTAATGCATACACGTGTCTCTCCATGTGTTTAGGTTGTCTTTGATTTCTTTCATTAGTGTTTTATAGCTTACAACATACAGATCCTAACGGGGTTTTGTAAGATTTATAACTATGTCTTTTGCAGAGAATAGGTTGATATTTAAAAAAAAATGTTTTTGGTTTTCAACTGTACATTGCTAGTGTGTAGAAATATGATTGATTTTTGTAGGTTGATCTTGTGTCCTGTGAAGAGGACTGAAAGACTTAACTAGTTCTAGGAGTTTTTTTGTAGATTCTTTGGGATTGTCGTTGTAAATAATCATGATGTATGAATAGGGACAGTAGACTTCTCTGTTATAGTCCTTATCCTTTAAAGTCCTGTGGGGTCTGCAGTAATATTCCCTTTTTTGTTCCTGATGGAAGTAATTTGTGGGTGCATTCACACACTCCGGAATGCACGTGCTTGCTGCTTGCGCTCTTGCCCCGCCCCCCCCTCCCTCTTTCCTGTCTCCTTCCCTCTCTCTCTCCCCTCTCTCCCTCTCCCTCTTTCCCTCTCCCTCTCTACCTTTCTCTCTCTCCTTTTCTCCCCTCAAAGTACTGAAAGCAGTGCTCCCTCTCCTCCCTTCCTCCCCTCCATTTCCCGGTAAGACTTGTTAGTGGTTTATCATTTTATTGACCTTTTCAGAGAACCAACTTTTGATTTCATTGGTTTTTTTTTTTTTTGCCTATAGATGTTTCTCTTTTCAGTTTTATTGATTTCTGTTTTTCATTTGCTTTTGGTTAATTTTGCCTTTTTTAATGTTTTTAAGACTTGTTTTATGATGTAGGATATGGTCTGTCTTGGTGACTGTTCTGTGTACACTGGAAAAGAATGTGTATTCTGCTACTGGGGAGGCAGTTCTGCAAGTGTCAGTTATACCCAGGGATTTTCATGGTGTTTTTAGTTCCACATCCTTGCTGGTTTTCTGTTTACTCCTTGCTATCTATTACTGAGAGGAGCAGTGAAGTCTCCAACTGCAATTTTGGATTTGTCTCCTTGTAGTTCTGTCATTTGTGCTTCATGTGTTTTGAAGTTTTATTGTTAGGTACATACATTTAGGATTTAGTTTTCATGATGAGTTGACTCTTTTATCATTATGTAGATATCTCTTCTTATCCCTGGTACTTTTTTTTGCTCTAAATCTGATTTATCAGCTAGTAATATAGCCACTCTTATTTTCTTTTGATTAGAATTTGCATGATATGTTTTTTCTAGCCGTTTATGCTTATTCTGCTTAGATCATTATAATTGAAGGGAATTTCTTTTAGACAGCATATACTTGGGCCATGATTTTTTTTCTCCATTCTGACAGTCTCTGTCTTTTAATTGGTATAGAGTATTTGTATTTAATGTAATTACTTGTATGCTTGGATTTAGATCTGTCATTTTACTTTTTGTATTCTGTTTATTACCTCTTTCATTTATCTCTTTTCTTTCTTTTGACTTCTTTGGGCAGTGTGAACATTATTTTGTGTTCTATTTCAGTTTATCTATTGTGTCCTGTTTGAACTAACGTCCACAGTGATTTTTTGGAGTTGCTTTAGGATTGCAGTATACATGCTTACCTTTTTGCAGACTGTTTAGAATGAATATCTTCCTACTTGAAGTGAATGTAGAAACTTCATGGGTTCCTTTACCCCTCCCCCATTTGGTGCTTGTCTTATATTTACATTTGTTGAAAATCCAACTGGTGTTATTTTTTTGCTTTCATCCATCAAACCAGTACTAAAGAGTTCAAGAGAAAAGAGCCTGCTCTCTATAAAAAGCCTACATATACTTAGATGTTCTTGGGTTTCTTTTGTTCTTCCTTCATTCCTGATATTCTGGATTTCCTTACGGTATCCTATCCCTTTTTTTAAAAAAAAACTTTCTTTAGCATTTCTCTTGGAACACATTTGTTGGCACTGAAGCCTCTTAGTTTTCCTTCATCAGAGAATATCTTTATTTTATCTCACTTCTGAAGGATATTTTTGCTGTATATAAAGTTCTGGTTCGATAGAACTTATCTTTTAGCAATTAAAAAATGTTCCATTTGCTTCTGGCTTCCGTGGTTTCTCATGAAAACTCAAGTTGTTCTTCCTTTAGTAATATATCGTTTTTCTCTGCTTTCATGATTTTTTTTTTTCATTTTTAGTTTTTAGTGTTTGGTTGTAATGTGTCTGAGCATGAATTTCTTTGGGCTTATCCTTTTTGGGAGTTCCCTGAACTTTTTAAATCTGTAGGCTTATACCCTTTTCCAGATTTGGAAAGCTTTAGTCATTTTTTATTCAAAAAAATTTTTTTTTCAGCCCACAATCTTTCTCTTTTCCTTTTGGAACTCTGATAGCATAAAAGTAGGTCTTTGTTATTATTCCACAGCTTGATGCTCTGTTCCTTTCTTTTTTCAATCATTTTTCTCTCTGTTCAGATTGCATTATTCATATTTATCTATTTTCAAGTTTACTGACTCTGCTCTTGCTTCTCCTTACTTTTGGGTCCCATCCAGTGAATTTTTTATTTCAGTTATTATACTTTTCAATTATAAAATTTCTACTTTGTTTTTCCCTGTATCTTCTCTTTCTTTGCTGAGACTTTCTGTTTTTCCATTTGCTTCTAGAGTGTCTTTGGTTGTTTGTTGAAGCATTTTAATAATAGCCGTGTTAAAGTCTTTGTCACGTTATTCTTACATCTGTGTCATCTCAGTGGTGTTGTCTGTAGATTACCTTTTTCCATGTGAGCTGGAATTTTTTAGGATTCTTCCTATGCCCATTAATTTTGGGTTGTATCTTAGTTTATTTTGAATATTATGGCATGAGACTCTGGATCTTGTTTGCATTTTGTAGAGAATGTTGGTATTTTTGTTCAGCAGACAGTCAACCTGGTAAGGTTCAGGCCTCATATTCTGACCCAACTTCTGTGGGTGTTGGTTCCACTGTAAGCTTTGTTTTCAAGTCGTTTGCAGTGCTTTTTGGACCCGTGCCACCTGTGTTCCGTCCAGTGCCCACTCCGGGATCTCTCCCCTCAGTTCAACCCTGAAAGCCTGTGTGTGCCGATTTGCATCAGATCCATGCTCATGCCCTTGTGGGTGAGCCCCGAGGTTCAGAAACAGTTTTCCAAGGCCGCTTTTCTGCACTCTTCCTTCTCTGGAACCTCCTCAGTACTCACTGTCTGCTTCCCTGGGGTTCTTTTCATTCGCTGACCA
The DNA here is from genome assembly GCA_963574415.1 of Tarsius wallacei. Lineage (NCBI taxonomy): Eukaryota > Metazoa > Chordata > Mammalia > Primates > Tarsiidae > Tarsius > Tarsius wallacei. The sequence continues at coordinate 24,444 of CAUYQG010137163.1, read as the reverse complement.
GAAAGCTGGGCCCATTCTGCTGCCCACTTTTTTGGTGACTCCTGCATCTGGTTCTAGCTGGCAGTAGGACCGGAAGGAAGAAAATTAGCAAACTCAATTCAGTGTTAACCTCTTTCTGAATCTGCCTGTTGCTTTTTACATTTCAGAGTTTTCAAATAGCTGTTCCATGCATTCTGTCCTACCCCAAACTGGTACTTCTAAGTGATTATTAAAAATTAACTATAGATTTCCCCATGGTATAAATGATTATATTATTGGAATTCATTTTTGGCAAGTGTTTCACCCATGTGCTGAACCCAGTTTTACTTTTACTAGACTTTCTGGTGTATTTTGTACCAGAGAACTTAATTTCTATCATTTTAGTTGCCCATTTTTTTTCCCCATACAGATGAGGTATTTACTGTTCTTCAGAACTTTGTCATGTCTACTTCAGAGAGCATTTCTGAATTTATTCTCAGAAGACTTACTATGAATGAGCTAAATAGTGTAAGTATTCATTGGAGTAACCTTCTTTTTCATTTCTTTTATTTTCACCAATTTTTGAGTGCTTATTAACTGGCAGTCACTGTATTAAACTTAAAAAAATTTAATTTTCTCAAGGAGCAGCCTTAGAAGAAGCAGAACAAAACGTAGACTTTGAAATCTCCTAGTTTCAGTTCCATCTGTGTTATTAACTGTGACTTTGGTCAAGTTATAGATTTTCTGAGTCTCAGTTCCCTCACCTGCAAAATGGAGGTAATACCTTTACATCTCAGGGTTTAGAGAGTTTGAGTGACACATATTGAAGTGTTCCACACATTTGATGCATATTTGGGCTTTATAGCCAGAAATTCTGCTGTAGCAGGCTTGAGATAGGACCTAGGGATGGGGGTGTGTGTGTGTTAAAACTCCATCAGTGATTCTTGTATTTATTATTTTGAGTAGGAGTCTGTGTCCTGCTCTGTCGCCCAGGCTGGAATGCAGTGGCACCATTACAGCTCAAACTCCTGGCCTCAGGCAATCTTTCTGCTTCAGCCTCCAGAGTAGCTGGAACTACAGGTGTGCACAACCACACCTAGCTAAGTTTTTTGCAATGATGAGGTCTCTCCCACTCTGTTGCCTAGGCTGGTCTTGAACTCCCGGGCTCAAGAGATCCTCCCACCTTGGCCTTCCAAAGTGTTGGGATTACAGGCATGAGCCACCACACCCAGCCCCCATCAGTGATTCTTAAATGCAGTTACGGTTTGGGTTTTAAGAATAGAGGATGCTCTGTAAATGTAGCTGTCTTCTCTGTCGCTATACTCCACATAATTTGTTCTTTTATTACATCTAAAAAGAATTGATAAAGTTTTCCTTCTTTAAAAATACTTTGAAAATATCAGTTCTTACAGAAATGTCTGTTGATTTTTTATGTTTGAAATCTCTAGAGGCAAATATTGATGCAGTTTCAATGCTTAGATTGTTAATAAAGTGATAAGAACTTTTATTTGAATACCCAGTTAAGTACATTTGATAACTTAAGCAGGTGTGAAATGATAAAAAGACAGATATTAGACTGAAATACTTGAGATTTTTAGGGTAGAAAGGTAAGAAAATATAAAGAAAAAACCCTTTGGAGTGGGGAGTATTTATCCTTAGCTTCCTTAATTCTTATCAAGCATTTGTCAATTGTTAGCAGTTCTAACGTATGTAAATTTCCAAGAGGGCTTTAAATGAGGAAGTAACTTTTTTAAAGTTTTGCTCCAATATCACTTTCTTATCCTTAGTATTATTTTTACCTTTTTATTATGGGAAATTTTCAAACAAAAGAAGTAAAATGACTCTCCATTGTTATTTGTTTTTTTGAATTTTGAAGCTAAAAGTAGCTCAAGAAAGGGAAAGCTTCATGTTATTTTTATCTTTTGGACACAACGATTTAAAAAATAAGTCCAATATATGATCGTTTTAAGTTATTTTGAAAAGTCGCTCTGTAATAGGTTAGGTATTCCAATTTCCAGCTAAGTACATTTGTTTGGTAGCTTAGAGTTTAATAAAAATCTCTTCCTCCACTTTCCCCATCTTAGCAGTGTGCTTATCAGTGTTTAACGGCTGGGTCTCTAGGGAGGGAAAGAGCCTCGTTTGTAGTATTTACTGATTTCCATGGCTGATCTCAAGCTACCAACATGAGGGCCCAAATTGGAAAGAGATGTGAACCGCCACCTTTGCGGTGCAGGCTGGCTCCATACACTGCTACTTCACCTCTTAGTTCACAGAGAAATCAGTGGTTGTCACAAGGGAATGCCCTAAATTCCAAGTTGTCAAATGAATGGACTTGCCTTCTACACTCATCCTCACACACACCTGAATTCATCCTCCCTCTTTCCTTTGTTACAGTATAGTAAGGCAGTTTGGATTTCATCCTCTTCCATTTCCTTAAGGACTTTTAAGGACTTTACACTATGGATTATCTTCTTTCTTATGTTTTTGTCCTCTTCTTTCCCCTGAATTCTTTTTATAAGCATTTAAACAGGCTTAAGAGTCCCTCATTCTAAAAGAACCCTCTCTCAATTTCACATTTCTTTCCAGCACTCGATTTTCTATAAGCAGACTTCTCAATTCCATCCTAATTTGGCTTTTGTCTGTTATAGCACAGAAGTGGTTCTTGCTGAAGTTGTCAGTGACTCCTTTGTCATAAACCTAATGGATACTTTCCAATCATATTTTCATTGGTTCCTTGGTTCCGGTGGACGCTGTTGACCAGGTTCCAATTTCAAGAGTGGACACTCTTGAAAAGCTGCTTAACTGCTATGACATCATCCTGTCTTCCCCTTGCTCCCGAGTCATTCTGGCCATTATTTGCATTCTTCTGATGTCCTTTATTCTCTAGCTTTTGAAGTCAGAGCTCTTTAAAGCTTCACCCTGACCCTTTCTTTTCTTACTCTTTCTCCAGTCTTAACACTGCTGGGATCTTCAAGTGTCTTTCCCCACCTCAGATGGCTCTCTTGAGTTTAACCCCTTCAGTCAATTACCTCATGATAACGAGTTAAATTTCTCACACTCATGCCATAGTCAAAACTGAAACGTTTATCTATCGTTATTCTTGCAGGAGGTTCTTCGGTTCCCATCTCAATGAATGGACCACCATCCAACTGTTTCTCATGCCATAATGGGAATCTTCCCTAGTACCTTTATCCCTCGTTCTCTCCCCACTGTTCCATCCATTTCAGGTCTAGTAATTGTTAATTTCTGTTTGCATCGTATTGTAGCACCTGGCAAAGTACCTGGCATATAGTGGTTACCAAGTAAAAACTGATTAGAGTTGCTCCCAAGTGCTTTCTGTGTACTATAGGAGGCCCCCTATGGAATAATAATAATATGTTGGTATAGTAGTCGGTGATAATAACTAATGCCTCATTTAGTGCCATTTATCATACTTTCACTCAGTTCTCTCAGAAATCCTATGATGGATAGATATTACTATGTCCAATTTATGGATGAGGAATCTGAGACCTAAAGAGATTAATTAACTTGTCCTATGTCACAGAGCTAGCAAATGGTAGAACTGGATTGAACCCATTTCTACCTGGGTTTATGAGTCAAGAAGACCTGTGTTTAGTACTGTTTCTCCCACTTACTAGCTCTTAGATATTGAGCAAGTTGGTTGCCTCTCTGAAACTTAGTTTTCTTATGAAAGTGGGACGGGGATCTTCTTTGTGAGAACTGACAAAGGAATTGGTAATTGCTATAATAGTTACTGTTATTATTTATGATGTGCTAGCCCTGGCATGTAAGAATTGGTAGAACATCATTTCTGCCATCCAAGGTCTCATAGTCTAGCTGGGGAGACAGATGACTCAATTGTGAAATAATGGTGCTGGATGCAGAGTCACAGTGCAGGCACAGAGAAGCAAGTTTTTGGCTTTGCATGGGAAATTATGGAAGGCTGCTTGTAGAAAAGGACTTTTTCTCTCATCAGTGTCTTGTTTTAGTACTTTAAAATAAACTAATTTATTTCCTCCCTGAATGCTTATAGTTTTGTGAGGATCATGGACCTTGCTTGTACCATTAAGTGTTTTCATGTTTGTCTTAGGTTTCAGATCTGGATCGTTGCCATTTATACCTGATGGTGTTAACTGAACTCATAAACCTCCATTTGAAAGTTGGGTGGAAAAGGAGTAACCCCATTTGGAGAGTTATTTCTTCTTTGAAAAATGCATCCATTCGGTATCTTCAAGAGATGAATGGTGGACAGGTGAGCCTCTTTGATTCCACGTTTGTAGTAATGTTGAGTAAGACATATGTGGAATACATATTTACTTGTTATACTATTTTGATATCATAAAAAGCATTTGCTAAAATTCAATTCTTAAAATAATGCCTTCTGGTAATAAGATGTGATTCGGATTGGTACTTCTGACATAATATTAAACATATAACAGGCATGGTAACTTCAGTCTTAAAATCACTGAGATACAGACAGTGGACCTGTGCTAGGTCTTTTGCCCAGACGTGTCCAGTGAAGGACACCATAATCAGTCTATCATTAGAGCCCTTTATGCTTGACTTCCTCACTTTCCAGCCTACCCATCCACTGCCTTTCTTCCTCCTTCCCACAGTGCACCTGTCCTACAGCCACTCTAGGAAACCTTGGAGTTTCACAGATCACAAGCACATGTAATGTCTTCCTCATTGAGGTTGTCATTCAGTCTGTCCTTCCACAGAGAATGCCTTCTTCTCCAGTATGCACTGGTCAGTATCTGGTCCTTCCTTCATGGCCCATCTGAAATCTTTTTTCCCTTGGAGCTCTTCATGGATTATTGTGTCACTCTTTTCTTCTTTTTTTTATTGCGCTTTATGCCTCCATTATAGTGTGTATTTCCATCTTTCTTGGTTTGGAGGTAATTTATGCACATAAATCTCCTCTACTAGATTTTAATACCTGAAGGCATTTTTTAAATATAGCACAAGAAGGCATAGTGATGATGAGCACAGGCTTTGGAGTTAGACTTACTGGGCTTGAATCCTGGCTTTATCCTTGCTAAACTGTGTGGCCTTGAAGAAATTACTTAACCTCTCTGTGCCTTATTTACTGTTCCTGCAAAATAGGGGTCGTAGAGTTGATGAGGGAAGGAATTAAAGCGAGCTAATACATGTTAAATGTATGGAACAGTGCTTGACATACGGAAAGTCGTCAAAAAACGTCAGCTGTTTTCACTTAACAAGTGGCAAGTAATAAGGTTGAACTGAATAGTAGTCTAGTCTGGGCTAGGAATAAAAACAAAGAGGCTACTTGATTGCTGTAATACTTTAATTTTTATATCCTAAAAGGAAACAATAAAGAAGATAATTACTATTTCAGCATTCTGTCTAGACCTATTAGTCTGTTCGGGTTATGAAAGATAAAATCATGTAACTATTCCACAGTAATTCTTATTCTTAAAAATTGGCTTTCTTTAGTAATTCACTGAATTACTTTCAGGTTAACAGGGACAATAGTTGGCTCAAAGGTAACACGAAACTTTATTTCATTTGTTGGTCATGTTGATGTGTAAAATTTATCTGTAGAGATAGTTGATTTATTTTTGGAGTGTGAGTGGGGTAAAGAATAAGAAGTAGAAGGTTCCTTTCTGATAGATTACTGAGTGGCTGTATTTGAGAGGATTGCTGTGATCTGTTAATACAGTTGTTTTTCTAGGTCAGTTCTTGCTTGTACTCTTAGCTTGGTTAGAGATGGTTGATTCTCTCTCTCAGTGTAAACCCAGGCTGCTTTGGTTATGCTCCTTTTTGTTCCCACGTGTAGAGTTCCAGGTGTTTTATGTGAACTAACCCATTTATTTAATTTTTACAATAATTCTGTGAAGTAGATCCTATTACTATCCCCATTTTATAAATGAGAAAACTAAGGCATAGTAAGTCCATACTTACATAGGTCATAGTGCAGAGCCAGGATTTAGACCTAGGCTATGTGGTTCTTGGGTCCTGCTTTTTTTTCTTTTTTCTTTTTTTTCTCAAGAGAGAGATGAGAGTTGTACTATGTTGCCCAGGCTGGTCTCGAACACCTAGGCTCTAGCAGTCCTTCCACATCGGCTTCCCAAAGTCCTGGGATTACAGGCATGAACTACCATGCCCAGCTGATTGAAGGAATTATTTGTAGTTTGGAACCTTTTTTTAAAAAACATGTTTCGGCATACAGTTAAAATAAGACTCACGTATAGGAATGTTGTATTCACATGTGTATGTGAGTAGGAAAAAGACTGAGAAGTACTTCTTCACATACAGCTTTGGGTTCTGTGTGTACCTGGTCTGTCATATGCTGGGTCTTCTTAATTATCTTCTTAATTTGATTGGCTGAGTTCTTATTGCCACTTCAGATTAGTTCACTGCCAGTCTATAGAGAACTAGCACAACTAAATAATGTGTATTGGATTTTCTTTTATTTCTCTGTTGTTCAGGAGCAGAAAGAGGGCAAAGGAAGGCCAGAGAGTTCTATAGATTGGCAGCTCAGGTCTTTACTGATGAAGACTTGCTGATGTTAAATAAAAAGGTGGTGTGTTTCCTCCTCAGGAACCAACACTTGGGAGTCAGATTCAGAGAGTAGTTAGTATGGCTGCCTTGGCTATGGTGTGTGAGGCCATTGACCAGAAACCCGAACTGCAGCTGGATTCTCTTGAAGCTGGACCCATGGAAGGATTCCTTTCCTCTCTTCCACTCAATCAGACACTGCAGAAGCCCCACACAGAGCAGCAAAGCAGGTGAGCTCACGCCTAAAAGTGCAGCAGGTTACAGGTTTAAAAATACATGTTTGTTGTTGTCAATGAGGTAATTAGGGGTTGTCCAATATTGCTTGTAGAGTTACAGGATTTTGGAGTTGGGACTCCATTCAGGGTGAGAATGTATTATCATTATTTGTCTCTCTTGCTGAAAGTCTGCAAACTTTTCAACTTTTCTGCATTTAGTTTTCAGTAATTATTTAAGGTGAGTGTAAGTTCTCACAGGGAAGTTAAAAAAGGGAAGTTTATGGGGCTTCCTTGTTTTTTTTTTTGGCAGATAGGATATTTGATAACAACCGTTAATATCTGTTTTCCCCCTTAAGGACAGTGTGCTTCATGCAAGAGAAATGGAGACAGAATCAGGGAGTATGGCATAGTAACTGTATTTTTTATTTCAGTTTTTTTGAAGAATCATCATCTTCCCAAGGATGGGGGAAAATAGCTGCACAGTATATTCATGATCAGTGGGTGTGCCTCTCTTTCCTGTTGAAAAAATATCACACCCTTATACCAACCACAGAAAGCGAAATTCGGGAACTCTTTCTGCCTGCTGTCCAAATGCCAGTAAGGACTTTGCAGTCTGCACTAGAAGCCCTCACAATTCTTCCTTCTGATCAAGTTTTACCAGTGTTCCATTGCATGCAAATTTTGGTTCCCAAGGTGAGTATAGTGAAACATGAAATGAAGAATAAATGCAGGAAAAACACAGTTTCTGAAATTAAATAAGTATTATTTTTTTTTCCTACCAGCTTCTGAGCTCCTCTGAATCACTCTGCATAGAGTCTTTTGACATGGCTTGGAAAATTATATCTTCTTTAAGCAACACTCAGCTGATATTCTGGCCTAATTTAAAAGCTTTCGTTCAGCTTGTTTTTGATAACAAAGTTCTTATCATTGCTGCAAAAATGAAGGGCCAGGCATATTTAAAAATAAAAGAGGTAACTTTCTTTTCTTTTTACTGTGTGTGTCACCTTCAGCAATTGAAGAAGATGAAAGTTATGTTTGTAGCTAGGTATTAGATTTATTGTTCTTTATTCATTCAATTAACAAATCTTTTCAGACCTTTGTAAATGCCATGAGTAAGATTGAGAAAACCTGTCAGATGTTGAAGAGAAGGTGCTAGCTGGTAGCCCATGAGCCACATCTGCCTTACAGACATATTTTATTTGGTTCTTTCATACAATGTTTAAAATTTTGAATTAGTTGGCAACTTCTAAAAATTGGGAAATCTGCATGAAAATCTGGATTTCTCCTCTCTTGGAAAACTAGATCACTTGCCATCACTGGCCATTCCTACATGCAAATCTAACTGCTCGTCTGGAGTTGAGCAGGAACTAGCATGCTCTTTGCACAGTCAGTCCTATTTTTCCTGAAGGCAAATATCAGACACCGTTTGTCGCTGCATTTAGGCTAGGGTTTTATTATGTAGAGAAATATTAGAATATAACCTTTCTCAAAAATTCTTGCTGCCTTCTGAAGGCATTTTCATTTGTAGCCACTGATGCAGCAGGGAACATAGCAAGGTGGAATTCCATCATGTCCAGGAGTGCAGGTATACCTCCTAATCCAAGGGGAAAGGAGAGAGAAAAATCCCTGTGTTACCCTGCTACCCTATGCGGCCTCTTGGGCCCTCTCTGCCCCACAGTACATACTTAGGGACAGTGGTCTGTGCTGCCTCAGGCAAAGGGGGGCCGCTACAAAATGCAAGGGACACTGAAAACGTACAGGGTGAGGTGTTTTTTGGCCTTCATTTTACTACTGTGAGCAGGTGCTTCTCTTGAAGAGCTCTGGATCAATATTACTACTACCAGTAAATTCTTTTATTTTTATTATTGAGATTAAAAATTAAGAGTGATTATTAATCATCTTACAAAATTATTCTAAAAATAAAAAATTTTAAAATGTTTAAACTATTCATGGTTGGTTAAAAACTGTCATTTGAAGCCATTTAAATAACAGTTTTTAGGAACACTAAAATTTTTTAAACTAAATTGGTCAAAGGATAAAATGATCGTTGTGTTTCATTTCAGATTATGTACAAGATAATTGAAATGTCTGCTATAAAAACTGGAGTCTTCAATACATTGATAAGTTACTGCTGCCAGACTTGGATGGTGTCTGCTTCAAACGTGTCCCAAGGATCTTTATCAAGTGCTAGAAATTACAGCGAACTTGTCCTTGAGGCTTGTATATTTGGAACTGTGTTTAGGCGTGATCAGAGGTAAAAGAGGCTATTATTTCAATGGGTCGCAACTTGTATTGAGTACCTACTTGGGTAGAATTATGTCTTTGTTTTGCGGCTTTCTGTTAGAAGAATGTAAACTATGAGTTAACTTTAGGGCTTTAATATTTTTCCTATTTAAAACTTGTCTGTTCTTTATCAAACTTTTTGTGTGGAAAGACTTATTCAGGACGTGCAGACCTTCATAGAAAACCTTGGACATGACTGTGCAGCAAATGTCATTTTGGAAAAGTAAGTGTGATAGATTTTCTGTCTTGACACAAGCGAGATATTCAAAACTTGACATCATAAGACAGACATTCTGCATTTTAAAAACTTAGTAAATGTTATGAGATGTGGATGTGCCTTCTAAAAGTAGATTAGAAGTTACAGTCCCTTGCTAGTATATTTCCTTCACATCTTTAACTATTTACTAAAATTTGACAAACTAGCAAATTTTTAGTGCCTGGCCAGGTGTGAGGGCTCATACCTGTAATCCTAGCACTTTGTAAGGCAGAGGCAAGAGGATTGCCTGAGCCCAGGGATTCAAGACCAACCTGGGCAACTTGGTGAGACGTCATCTCTACAATAAATAAAAAAAACTAGCCAGGTGTCATGGCACACGACTGTAGTTCCAGCCACTTGAAAGGCTGAGGAAGAAGGGTTGCCTGAGTTCGACCTGCTGTGGCCATGAGCATGCCACTGCAGTCTACCCTGGGTGACATGAGACTCTGACTCAAAAAAAATTTTTAATACAACCATTTGTTATCTTCTGCTGTTTATCCTAAATTTAAAAGTATTATCAGTAAATATGGACCTACTTAATTTTAGAAAACTTGGGGAGGTTTTGCTATTTGTTATAATATTTGAAACTGATATTTGATATTTTGATTTTCAGAATGTATTAACATGGTTTATCATTTAATATTTTTAGTACTAAAAGAGAAGACCATTATGTGAGAATATGTGCTGTCAAATTCCTGTGTGTATTAGATGGCTCAAATATGTCCCATAAGTTATTCATGGAGGATCTTGCAATCAAGCTATTAGATAAAGTAAATATGCTTTATTTTACTTTAAAATCTTGTTTTTAACAAGTCAAAGTCCAACATTTGCCCTTTATGTTGCCAGAATGTATATTTCTAAATATTTTTTTTATCAGAAGAAAACAACATTGTGTTTTATGTTTTTAGCTAAATCTTGATCAGTAATTGTATAGCTCAAGTTTGGTTTGAGAATACTGATGATAATGTTTTTCTTATACTTCATGCTGTGTATTTTCCAGTACCAGTTGAAACCAGTTATATTTACAGTGCTATATTCATACATTGTTTTATGTAAGAAAACAAATTAAAAAGTAAACATTTAGAAAGTGGCATAATGTTTGGAATTGATTGCTGTGATTTGAGTCCATGAAAGATTACCTCAGGATTTGTTTCTAATGTAATACATTGTGATTTGCAGTTCTGGATTTGTGATGTATGTCTAAGATTAATGAAAATCTCCTATTAATTCAGAAAAAAAATGCAGTTAGGTTTTTTTTTGAGCCTGCTAAATCATTACATTACAGTAGCTGAAGAATAGGTTTAATAAATCTGGGGAGAAGATGGAAAGGGATAAAGTCAAGTATAATGCTCTACTCTCTTTTATTCTTAAAATGTGAAATTTGATGCTGAGATGAATGGAATGCTTGGTCTGCTTTCTAAATTGATTTTGGATGCTTGGATAAGTGTGGAACCTACTTAAGCCACCTGTATTAAAATAAGAGTGTTCATCATACTTTTATTTCCTGCAGGAGGCCGATCAACTTTTTAAATATAAAATCTCGGAAATATTTTTTAATGCAAAAATTCCCACCCTTGCACTGTTGGAGTCAGGGGAGATGTCTCAGAGGAAATCGTGTTTTATTGGTTTCTAAAGGATGAGTGGAATTTTAAAATGGTTGGAGCTGGATATTCCACCTGATAGAACACAAATACGTGTTATAATGTATATTTAGTTATTTAAATAGGAGCTGAGGGAGGCCCTCGCTAGTCAGGTGACTTGACAGTATGGCAGGAGGACACCAGGAGAGGCTGTGTCCTGAGGCAGGTGAGGAAAGACAGTATTTCACGGAGGAAAAGGAGGCTGCTGATAGGCCATTAGATTTGACTGCCACTGGTTACATCGACAAAAGGTAATTTGGAGAAATGGTGGAATGAGAACCTAAGTAGAACAGGTTGAGAAGAAAATGAGAGTTCAGTGAGTGGAGACAGTGAGCATAGGCACACTTGGGAGTTTGCTTTGAAAAAAGAGGGAGCAAAGGGGTGGTTCCTGGAGGGGACATGGGATTAAGAAAGAGACGTTTTAAAGATTGGAGATCATTGGTGCTTGTCTGTGTGTTAAAGCAAATGATCCAGTAGAGGAGGAAATGTTAATTATGAAGAGGCCAGCAGTAGGTAATCACACAGGCAAAATCTTTTACTAGCTACTCTTACCCATTTGGACGGCTATTAAGAAAAACAAACAGAAAATTTTCAGTCTTGATAAGGATATAGAGAAACTGGAACCCTCATACGTTGCTGGGTAAGAATATAGAATGGTGCAGCTGCTTTTGAAAACACACTGGAAAAAACAAAATGATTGTCTAGCACAGTGGTTCATAAAGCATGTTTTCTGGACCAGCGTCAGCACTCCTGGGGACCTTGTAAGAACCACATATTCCTAGATCCTACCCCCGAGCTACTGAATCAGAAACTTTGGGGGTGGAGCCCAGCAATCTGTTTCAATAATCTCTCACAGTGAAGAGTTTAGGAGCTGCTGGTCTAGTGGTAATGCAGGCCTAGCTACAGCCAGAATGCATATTTTTAATGAAGTCAGTTGCAGCTGATTTTTCTTTTCTTCAATAGTGCCTGGGTACTTGAAAGAAGGATCAGAATTTAAGACACCTGAGTTGGTTCACCAGTAGGGAATTTGCAGATAGCTTTGAGGTTGTAGTAAAAGGAACTGCTTATGCCGTTGAAGATACTGAAGAGCTTATTGTTGGGGTGTGAGTTGGAACAGGGGCTCTTGAAACTAAGGAGGCTAATAGACAAGTAGAGAAAAGAAGGATATTGTTGAGTAAAGGAGCGCATTGAGTGGAACAAATAAAAGGAGAGACGATTTTGAGCTGAAAAGGAAATCTGAACACTTACAAGTGAGGACAGTGACTTGCTGAGGTCCTGATGGCAAGTTTATTGATGCGAAGATACTTCTTCTGAAGGCATGAGTGATCTATCCTAGTGATTTCATTTCATTGCCTTGAGGTTGAGCAGTACGTGAAACCTAAGATACCTATATCAAAAGAAAACTTTTCAAAAGAAACAATGATAGTAGAGGAGATCATGAGATTTTATTATTGTCAGGCGTCATTAAACTCTGCATTTGTTTAGGGGGGGGGAGCACGTAACAACACAAAGAGCACCTTGTCCTGTACTGCGGGGAGTGAGGGCCAGTTGGAGGCCCAGACTTCACCTGCATGCAGCCTGCTTGTATCGTTAATCCTTACTTGTACCCTGCATCCCCAAGATAAAATAAAATTTATAAAATAAATTTTAGGGATGTAGGGTATGATTTATTTAGCTATCATCCTGAAATTTGGTACACAGTCAAGTGTACAGAATGAGATTACGGTAGAAGAAAGATCATGGAGAAGTTACAATAAACCTGATGTAAAAATGGTTCTGGAGGTGGTAAATGACTTTTCACCTGGAAGACCTTTGAAAATGTTACCACAACCTTCAATGCAATCTTGGCTTCCTAGCTAAAGCGCTATAGTTATGGTAACAAAAGTAAACCTGGAAGTTGGCTGAATTTAGGTAACACAGACCACTTACAGCCAGAGTGAGCTCTCTGTTAAGGTGAAAAGCTTGGTGCTGCCATTTTCTTGTGTCTGGAGATGGCATGGTGCTGTCCCATGTACTGGGGTGGCTCTGTCTTAGTGGTGTTTGCATCAAAATTGCAGACACTGTTATTCCAAATGTGAATAATGCAAAGAAGCTCAAAATGGGAAGTGCCTATATGGCACATGGTAGTATATCTCTTCTTGACCCTGTGACCCATATCTCCCAGTTTTGTAGTTCCTTTTCTAATTTGAAAGGCAGGTAAGTTAAACCAAAAAGCAAGTAAGTTCAGTGTTTTGAAAGGAGATTTTAAAATGTACTTCCTTGTTTGCTTGTTTGTTTTATGTTTATTTTCCTGACTGCTTTTGGGGGGACAGAATACCCCTCTGTCCAATTTAAGCCTTTTATATTTGAAGTTGTCATAATTTTTTTCATTAATCGCAAATTCAGTAGGTAATTTAGTATTGATTTCTTCCCCTCTTCTCTCCAGGATGAATTGGTATCTAAGTCCAAAATTCGCTACTATGTGAATTCTCTACAACACAGAGTGAAAAACCGAATATGGCAGACTCTGCTTGTACTTTTCACCAGATTTGATCAGGTATAACATTTATCATATTTGTGCCTTTTAAGTATATTTCATACAGATAAGCTAGAAACTGTCTGTGTGCTATTTTAAAATTAAAAATGACATGTTTAAAATTTATACTTCAGCTTTTAAAAATGGAAATTATTCAGAAGCTTTTATTAATAGACAATAGCAAGGTAATTAGTTATTGTAGAAATAAATTGGAAGCTGGTTTACGTAACCTCATTTCATATTTTTTCCCTTTTGTGTTTTAGTGTATCATTTTAAGTGTTTAAATCTTATATGACATTTGATTAGAAAATTGAAGTACTTTAAATTTTTCACACCTAAGTTATTTTAGAGTGTGATTGTTTTGGGTTGTCTGTAGAAACTAGGCAAATTGAAACATTTGGGACAGGATTATTATTTCCTATGGCAGAACTTCTTGCTCTTAATTTCATGAATAGTGTGGTCACATAAAACAACAAAGCAAAGGCCAAGATCTGTGTTTCTTCCAACAGAATCTCTTTGTCCAAAGTTACCTTTCTTCTTTGAGGAAGTAAGGAACAGTTGAATGGACTATCTGATTTCTCTAACCATCTTTGCTTAAAATTCCTGTTAAGAAACTAGATCATTATTATGAGAGCGTGATGGTATATGACATGCAATTTTTAAGAACAATTTTCAATGCAAAAAAATTATCTCAGACTTGAAAGTTTCCTACTGTCCTCTCCCATTCTCTTAAATGTTTGACAGAATTAAACAAAAAATTCAGCCTTACAATTTTATGAAGACTTATATCTGTGAGAGAAAAACATTTCAGTAACGGTGTAACCATATAAGTGTATGCAAATAAATTATTTGGAATACTCTAAGAGGAAATAGCTAAAAAAGTTGTATTGATTGATGTGTGGTAAGGACTGCTCTTTTCATCATAGGTCTTTTACTACTTTGATTTTTAAAAATACCATATAATATTTCATTGAACATTAAAATGCATTTAAAAAAGAAACAATTTAGAAAAGTTTTACTAGGTTACTTGACAGCATAATTTTTTCTTGGAATGGAGTGGCCCCTGGAAAGAAGGATAATACTGGAGGGGTGGGGAAATGTCAGAGCAGGCGGCCTGTACGGAAGAGAAAGAAGACAACTAGCATGTCTGTTGTGGAGCAGCCACTGCTAAGAGCTTTAAATTCTAATGTCTTAGGGTTTCGGTTATTTACAATCCTTCAGAACAGGCCATAAGCATTCCTGTTTTTCATGTAAGGGCACTGCAGGCCTGTGAGGTGAAGAGATCTGCTGTAAGGGAACACAGCTAGGGAATGGTAGAGATAGAACTTAAGATGAAGTCTGACTGCGAAGACCGTGTCCCACCTGATAGTACTGTCTTGGGGTTAAGATGAGCTCTTCTGCTCTTTGTCTACCAAGTAGAAATTCTCTTAGGTTAGAAATTTTTCTGCTTTAAAAAAAGAAATATATGTAATAAATATTTTTATATGCTTATGTAAATATGTGTTATTTTTTGCCTGCTACTTAGATATGCTCAGTCCCCCAGATAGAAGTACAATTTTGAGGAGAAGGGTGGCGGCAGAGGGGAAGGATGATTTCGGAGCTCAAGGTCTTAGCCAGAGAACAACAGTGGTGGTTGTGGGGCTGGACAGACTGTGAGGCCGGGAGGACAAGCAAACGGAGAGAGAGGACGCGGTGGCTCAAAACATGCCCCTCTGTGATTTTGCTTCATGCCTTTGACTTCCCTTGTTCCAAGTTTTAAGCCCTGGCATCTTGGCAGATCTTGACTTGCATCTGAATTCTGCCACTTACTAGGTATGTGACTTTGGGAAAGTTATTTGACTCTTCTGAGTCTTTTTCTTTCCCTGTAAAAATACAGATGATGGTAACATTCATTATAGAATTGATGCTAAGGTAAATTGTAAAGTACTCATTAAAAATACTTTCTTATATTTCAATCAGCAGTTTTTAGGGTCTCTTCTTGGAGAGTTGTAGACACAATAAATTGCTTATGATAAAAACTTTAAGCTGGTTTTTTAAATGGGGACTGTTTTTTTTTTTTTAATTGACGTGAATAGCCATAGCATAACAACTTAATTTGTGAACTTTATGTTTCTCAGAATTTCTTGAATGGAATTATTGACAGGATTTTCCAGGCTGGATTTGTCAACAATCAAGCATCCATAAAGTATTTTATAGAATGGATTATTATATTGATTCTTCATAAATTCCCTCAATTTCTTCCAAAGCTTTGGGATTGTTTTTCTTATGTAAGTAAAGGACATTTTTCATATTTTTTAAAATGAGCAGTTGATTTTGACAATGGGAGATTTGTTTCATTTTAATAGTTGTTTTTTACTCTCAGTTACCTTATTTACCAAGCAATGTCTTTGTTTGATCTTAGAAATATGAATGATGAGGGATTAAATGCCTTCCTTATATGAAAAAACAAAAAACCTTTTGTTGGGAAATTCAAAACATGACCAAAATAAGAAGACTAGAAGGGCCCTCGTCACCCAGCTACAAACAGATATTGATTCAAATACATTTCTGTTTCATCTATACCTCACTTACTCTTCTCACTCACTCCTTACCAACTTTTCTTATATCTTAAAAGTCATTTTTAAAGAATCAATACTAAGATTGGTGATAGACTTTATAATTGCAGTCTTCCTGACAAATAACTGTTTCTAAACAGCAGTTCTAAATACTTACCTTGAATGTTTTCCTTTAATTCCCAAATTCACCCTTCTCTTTCTTAATAGACAGTCTTGTTTTCTACTTTGTTTGAAAATAGAGGTGACTTTCTCAAAATATCTATCTCTTTCTCTGTTTCTTCCTTTGTGCTTCAGGGGCAGAAATCCTCATTCTTTTTTTTTTTTTGCATCTATTCTTGTGACCTTATTTGTGTCTCCCTTGGGACTCTGTTCTCTGAATTCGTCACTCTTGTTCTGTTGATTTTTCCTCCATCCAGTCATTGTCCAATTCATCTTCTCTTTACTGTTCAACTTCAGGAATGAGTGATCTTTGCTTTCCTCCAACCACTGTAGTCCGCTCCCTTTTTACAGTGACACACTGAGCTCTTTGGGCAGCTGCAGACAGCCCTTCTTTCTCTATGCTCCTCCCTGTTGTTCCATTCCTTCAAGTTGGGCTTCTCTGTAGCTGACTGTCATGCTCCAGTTCACTTCATAGTTGCCTTCTGTTATGCTGAGGACTTCTCTGTTTCCGTCATTTGCTTCCTTTCTTTCTCTCGACCCTTAGGCTTGCTTTTATCCTGGAGAGTCGTTATTTAGCCCTTCTGCTCTTCTTCTCCATCCCTTGGCATTATGAATCCCATCTGTGCTGGTCGCTGCATCCTCAGCCACCTGTGAAGCCTTTTCCGTAATCGCTCCAGACTCTGTCCCGTGTTAAAACTAAACTGATAATGACGTCTTTCCCTAAAACTGGTTCCCTTTTCAGAGGTACTTCATTCTCCCAGCCTCCTGGGTTGAAACCCCCACCTCACAGTAAGCAGCAGCAACAGCGTCCTCCCAGTAATCCTGAAAGATAAGTTGGTGTTTTTACATTTTACTTATGAAGACACTGAAGATTAAGTGAACTTTATTTTCCTCAGAGTAAAGTCATTTGTCACACCTCCAATTGAAGCTCTAATAAAACTTTAACTCAAATGCCTGTTTAATTTCAAAAGCTGCATTTCTTTTCACCTGTTTCAAGCCTCTTCTGGTTTTTCCTTCTCTCCTTCATGTCTCTGTAATGGAGAAACAGATTTTGTCATTTTTCCTTGAATTGCCTTTCAGAGCCATGGCTTTATTAATCTAGTTTGTTTGTGCCTGCTCTCAGCTGGGTAAGTGCTGCCTCAGAAATGCTCACAAAGGGCAGATAGGTTGTGGTGTGCCACTGAGACTTCCTGATGCTCCTGTGTGCACAGCAGTGGTAGCCGTTCTTTCAAGTTCTACTTAGCTCAGCCTCTCACTTGTTATTGGACCCTGTCTATTTTCTTCAAATCTCCGATTTTACCTGTGGGCATCAATCAGAACTTTTAGTTGTAGGCAAAAGAAACTTTTGCTGATGGAATTTAAAAAGGGACACAAAAAAGTAACGGGGAAGGAGGGAGTAGGTAGCTTACAGGATGCCAGGAATGCTACAGTATCAGGGTTGGAAAATTGTCAGGAACAGGGAAGACTCAGCAGCTTCCAGAATTGCAGCCATGAGCAGGCCAGAGAGCTGGTCCACTCACTGGACGCACGTTGCCTTCACAGCAAGGCTGCAACCATAGCAAACTATATTCCTGTTGCCTGTGGTGGAGGTGGTTTTCCGTGGACTGTACTTCTCAAGGCTATGAGTTCTTGATTCAGAGTTTGGGATACGTGTCCCTGGAACCAGGTCAGTGCCTTCTTGTTAGGGGCAGGGAGGCTGGAAAGGTGAATATCTGATGTTTTTTAACTTCCCCCAAGACTCATAAGGTAGGAGAATTCCCTTAACTTGTAAGGGCATTCATGACAGATGTCAGAGAAAGTGTCAGTTGTCCACTATACCCTTTTCCTCCTTTATTCGGAGTAAATGGCTTTACCGTTTGTTTTTCTTAGGAAAAAAAATGAAAGTCAGCACATAGGAATATCTGGTGTCTCCTTAGAAGCAGTCATCCAAATCTAAGTCAGTATCCATCTGAGACATCTCCCCTCCTTTGACCATGTAGAACCTAAATCTTCTGTTTGATAGTAACTCTGCTTGTTCTCTTGCTCCTCTTCCTTTCTGCCTTCTTAGGAACTTTTTGCTGTCAGTCTGTCTTCTACCCTCAGTCTCTCCTTGACCAAGTGATTTTCAAACATGTTTGAATCTCATCCATTTTTTGAGGCTGTTTACACAGAAGATTTTCTCATCCCTCTTCTGTAATCACCCTGCCTCTCTACTCTTTCACAGCTAGGCTTCCTGAAAGAGGTGTCCGTGTGCCATAACTCCCATTTTCTCACGTCCTTCCCATGCCACTTTTCAGCTTCCAGTTTAGTCATTTATCAGGAGACGCTGTTGCTGGGGTCAGCAGTGGCCTCCATGGGTCAGTTGTCAGCTTTGACCTTCTTCCCTTAGGCACATTTAACCCTTGTTCTTGATTCTAATGATGCACCCTCTCCTGGTTCCTCCTGCCCCTTCGTTCTCTCTTTTCTATACTTTCCAGGCTTTTCTTTCCTTACCCACCTTTAACAAGCGTTAGTGCTTCTCAAGGGCTAGGCCTTCTTTCCTTATTTTCTCCTCTTCCTAGAGTCAGTCTCATCTGTGTCATAGATTCACTTAATAACTGATGTGAATGACTCACTAATTTATATCTCTTTTCCACACATCTTTCCCTAAGCTCTAGGTCAGGGGTTGGCAGATTATAGTGAAATTTAGTCCAGCATAGTTTTATAGGAACACAACTGTGCCCATTCATTTCCATATTGTCTGTGACTGTGTTTGCACCAGATTGACGGAGTTGAGCAGTTGTAACAGACTGTGTAATCAGCAAAGCCTTATTTTCATTTACTGTTTGGCCATTTAAGGACAAGTTTGTGGATCCTTGCTGTAGGCCTTTTCCTTGCATGTTTAAAATCATCTAACACCAAGTGCCTTATTTTTTTTTCCCCAAACAACTTGATCTTTTTACTGTAGGGAGCAACACCACAATCTATATACAGTTGCACGAACCAAAAACCTTGACACTTTACATGCTTCATGTCTGATTCGTGACCAGGCCCTGTTGATCTTACCACCTGAACATTTCTTAGTTATCTCTTGTCTGTCTCTGCCATAGTATCTTGGTCTAAGTTACTGCTTTCATCGCAGTGGTATCCTCGCTGGGCTGCCTACATCAACTCTTGTCTCTGTTTCAGTCTTTTCCCCACACTGAATCTAGCGTGGGATTTCCACAATTAAAAATTGAACAGGCTATCCCAGTTGCTTAAAACACTCTTCTCAGGATGAAGACCAGACTCCTGAGAATGACCTGTAAGTCTGGTGCGATCGTAGACCTCCTTTCTCATTCCCTTTGTGTGCTCCATTCCCACTTCTGTACTTTAGTCATACTGATTGTCTCAGTTTTTTGTTGCTAGAACTTTCTAAAACCTCATGATGTAAACATGTTTTATTGTTGTTCATGATTCTATGTGTTTAATTCTGGGCGGTTCTGCTCCATGTGGTGTCTGCTGGAGCTGGGATTTCCAAATGGCTTCTTCACTCACGTTTGTCACCTCATCTGTAATGACAGAAGCAGCTCTGGTGGCCAGGTGTTGCTCTTACTCCATATCTCCAGTAGGGGATTGGACCTCTTGATATGGTGGCTCAGAGCTCCAAGAACGAGCATTCCAGGGGGCCATGTCCTGATGTGCAAGTGCCCGTTCAACCTGTGGAGGCATCATGCTTGCTGAATGTCTCGTTGGCCAATGCAGACCACATGACCAGCCCTCCAAAGGTAGGAGGGGCCTGCATTGGTCATGGGTGCAGAGGCTTAGTTCACAGGAAGGGGAAGAGATGCCCACTGTGGCTGAGTACCACACTGACCTTTTAATCTTTCTTGCTTATCACTAGTTTGTTTTGTTTTGGGTTTTTGGTTTTTCTTAATCTCAGACCATTGCACATGCTGTGCCCTCCAGCTGAAGTTGTCTTCTTCTCTTCTTTATCTGGATAACTCTTTCTTCCCTTCAGATCTTGGCTCATATATTATTTTCAAAGGAATTTACCTCCTTGAGGGAGATAATGAAGATCCCTTTAGTTTAGGTTTTTGTGGCACACAATATCATTTTAATCTGATTTGGTTTTTGTCTTTCCTCCCCAGAAGAGTCTGAGTTACGTGAGAGCAGGAACCGTGTCTATTGTTGCTTTTCCTTATTTCCCTAGTACCTGTTACATGGGAGACATTCAGTAACTATTATTAAATTAGAATGATTGCGTTAGAATTAATCATCTGATTTGCCTCTTGGAGAAGTTTCCAAACTGGCTTTCCTGCCTGTAGTCTCTTTTCTTCTCAGTTTGCCTGGCATTCGTCAGTTTATTATCACTAAAATAGTGTACTATTCCAAATCACTATTATTGGAGAGGTTTCCAGATTCCAGTTTAACACTGGTATGTCGCTTTTTAAAGTCTTCTCTGGGGCTGGGTATGGTGGCTCATGCCTATAATCTCAGCACTGGGAGACTGAAGCAAGAGGATCACTTGAGCCCAGGAGTTCAAGACCAGCCTGGGTAACATAGCAAGACCTTGTCTCTCCAAAAAATAAAAACATCAGCCAGGTGTGCTGGTGTGCACCTGTAGTCCCAGCTACTCGGGAGGCTGAGGTGGAAGGATCACCTGAACCCAGAAGGTTGAGTTGCAGTAACCCGTGATCGTGCTACTGTACTCCAGCCTGGGCTAACAGAGTGAGATCCTGATTCCACTCCCCCCCAAAAAAGTCTTCTGTAAAATGATTACATTTACCTTTTGAGCCATATCCCTATTACTCCCCTGCCAAGCTGGCCTCATCACATCTTGCTGCCTTTGCCTTAATCTTGCCTGTGTCTTGGCGCATCTCAATAATTTTTACCCATTCTCTCTCCTTCCTGCTCCCTGTGCCTGCTCCTTTTCCAGGCCAGTCCTTCCCATCCTAAAGGCCTTCCTCTTCTGAAGTGCGTGTAACCTTGGCTCTACCACTTAAACAGTTGTCCCTTGGTGTCCACAAGGACTGGATCCAGGCCCCCTGTGGATACCAAAACCTGCAGCTGCTCAAGTTCTTTACAGAGAACAGTGAAATATTTGCTTTTAATGTACATCCGCCCGCATACTTTAAATCATCTCTAGATTACTTATAATACATAATATAAATATTAAGTAAATAGTTACTGTACTATATTGTTTTTCATTTGTATTAATTTTTGTTGTCATCAAAAAAAAAATTATTTTTTGAGACAGGGTTTCATTCTGTCACCCAGGCTGTAGTAGTACAGTGTCATGATCATAACTCACTGTCACCTTGAACTGAACTCAAGCGATCTTCCCACCTCAGCCTCCCTAGTAGCTAAGACCAAGGCACACTATCATGGCTGGCTAAGTTTTCTGTTTTTTTTTGTAGGCACGAGGTGTTACTTTGTTGCCCAGGCTGGTCTTGAACTCCTGGTCTCAAGTGATCCTTTTGCCTGAGCCTCCCAAAGTGCTGGGATTACAGGTGTGTCATTGCGCCAGGCAATGTTATTTGTTATTTACTTTTCGATTGATGGTTGGTTGAATTTGCAGATGTGGAACCTATGGATATGGTGGGTTAACTGTATTTTATATATAGCTATTTAGTAATTTATCTTACCTGCTGATTGTTGTATGCATTGGCGTTTGGCTCTAGGAAGTTACTTTCAAACTCTTGCTTTCACGGCTGCCTCCCATCCTGGACCTTCAGAGTCCAGCACAGTCCTTACCATGTACGGCTCACAATAATCTTTGAATGAGTATTTGTTTATCTGATTCTTTATTCAGGGTGAAGAAAATCTTAAAACAAGCATTTGTACATTTTTAGCAGTTTTATCACATTTGGATGTCATTACTCAAAATATTCCAGAAAAGGTGAGTTTAAATTGTTTATAAGAAGAATTTAAATTTGACTATCAAAAAAATTAATGGATTTTATGTATTTGTGCCAGTATTTTTTTTAAATGTAGAGCATTCCTGTTTTTTGCAGTTTCTTGCCTTCCCTTCCACTGCCCCCCTAATGTGAACACATATTAGACACAAAAACCCAATAAGGTATTTCCCACTTACAGGCATACATACTGAGGTATGCTTGGGAACATACTAAATTTATAGACAAGTTAGTAGGGAAATTTTTGTTGATGCAAATGATTATTAATTTTAAACAAGTATTTACTTAGGATTCCTTAAATAGGATTTTCCTTACTGCATTCTTTGAAGGGTAGTTATTTAACAGATGTTCATGCAAAGAAACTTATGGTCAGAGTATTAATTGCTGTTGGGTAATTGAAGGTGATGTAGATTGTCATCTTTTTGGGTATGAGTACAGATATTTCACTTTTCTCAGATTTACAGCAATTTCCCTAGTGGGTTATCACACAGATAAGCAGAAATCTTAGCCAATTTCGGTTAATCTCCATGGCAACCATGAAGAATTTAGGAGAATGTGCCAGTAAGGTTTAGAGCAAGATTCTATATCATTCAACCTGCAGAGAAGAATGCGCTGACGTATTTTAAGCTCTAGGAGAAAATTTAATGTATGAAACAAAAAGTATGGTTAGGTGTTGAAAGTGACATTAAAATGTGGATTTCTTTGAATTTTTCAAAGTGCTCTAGTTTTTAAACAGTTGTATATTTTGTATTAACCTGTTTCATCAATTAAGATAGACCTTTCTCCCTCTCACATTTTAACTATTAAAATTATGATGACATCTTAAATTGATGGTATCTTACAGTGTGTGTCAGCCAGATGGCAGTGTGTTACAGTTACGGGAAAACTTGTGTTCACGACCTTCTGGTAAGACCAGGAAAGCTCTAGCATCAGATAGTATCAAATGTTATCATTCTGTTTTAAATATGTGTCAGAGTTGTGCTTGCGTTATATTGAGAAAGGTAAAACAGACCAGACAACGTCCTAGGTAAGATGAATGAATAGCCTAAGAATCGTTTAGACAAGTTCTGAAAATGAATTTGTCTTGGAAGATGTTTGTGTTAGTTCTGGTATAAATAATATGTTATTTTTCCATCAAGCCCTTTTTTTACTTGATGTATATTACACGTTTTAGGTTTATGTTTATTTAATTTTTTTAGCTTTCTATTTTATTTTATTTTAAAGATGTGGGGTACAATTCAGGGTTAAGTATACAAATGTTCATTATGCATGTATCCTTGTTGATGAGGTGTGCTCCCCCACCCCCACCCCCACCCTGGGCAGATTCCCACTACTGCCAGTCCCACCCAAGCCTCCCCTGGCAGTTTCTCACTACTGCCAATCCTTTTCTTACGGTATTACGATAATTGTTCAAGGTTCACTTATAAGTGAGAATATGTGATACTCAGTTCTTTGTTTCTGTGATAGGTCATTCAGCATTATAGATTCTAAGTCCATCCAGGTTGCTGTAAAGTTTATAATTTTGTCCGTCTTTATGGCTGCATAATATTCCACCATGTATATGGACCATATTTTTCTTTAATCCAGTCCTCTTTCTATGGGCAGCACGGTTGGTTCCATGTTTTTGCTATTGTGAACAATGCTGCAATAAACATGTGTGCAGGTATCTTTTTCATAGAATGATTTGAGTTCTTCCGGGTATATTCCCAGTAGGGGGATTGTGGGGTTGAATGGAATGTTGATTTTTAGATCTTTTAGGAATCGCCAAACTGTTTTCCACAGAGGTTGTTTTAGTTTACACTCCCACCAGCAGTGTAGAAGTGCTCCCTTTTTGCCACACCCTCTCTAGCATCTGTTGTTTTTTAAGTTATTGATGATAGCCATCCTGACTGGAGTTAGGTGGTATCTCAGTATGGTTTTAATTTGCATTTGTTTGATAACTTGTGAGGCTGAATATTTTTTCCTGTATCTGTTGGCTGCTCTTACATCTTCTTTTGAGAAGTGTTTGTTTATATCTCTTGCTCACTTTGTAATGGGATTTTTTGTGTTTTTCTTTTCAGCATGTTTGAGTTCCTTATGTATCCTAGATGTTAGGCCTTTGTCAGACATACAGTTGGCAAATATTTTTTCCCAGTCTGTAGGCTGTCTCCTTGCTCTCTTGATGGTTTCTTTGGCTTTGCAGAAGCTTGACAAGGTCCCACTCGTCTATCTTCTCTTATGGCATGGGCACTCGGAGTTTTGATCAGGAATTGCTTGCCAGTTGCAATTTCCATAAGGGTGTCTCCTGCATTTTCTAAGCTTTTATAATTTGAGGTTTTACATTTAGGTATTTGATCCATTTAGAGTTGATTTTTGTGTATGGTGATAGGTAAGGGTCTTGTTTTAATCTTCTGCATGTGGTCAGCCAGTTTTCCCAGTACCATCTACTGAATAGGTTCTCCTCTCCCCAGTGATTGGTGGTGGAGGCTTTGTCGAAGATGAGTTGG
>CAUYQG010137161.1:0-40381 GCA_963574415.1 Tarsius wallacei | reverse complement strand
CAAAACAAACAAACAATTTCTTCTTTTTAATCTCTCTTGATTAATTTTCAATCTGTTGCTTAAAATAACTTGCATGAAGCTTTTTAAAAATTACATTTCCTCTTTAATCAGATAATTGCAGAATTGTGAGAATATGATTTTCTTGAGACTAGAAATATACTTATTTTGGGTAGAAATGTCTCCCCATTGACCTTACCCTTTGTAAATAGATTCATAGGTAATTGCTTCTTCAAGTAAACTTTTCTATTTATCATTACTTATTATATATCTTCTTAAGACAGGCAGCCTATCTTAAGTTGAGTTTATGTAACAAGGGACTATCCAAAACAAACTAGCTAATATTTGGCAAGGGGTGAAATATGTATAACTTGAAATGTAATCAAAGAAACCTTCTCAATTTATGATGGCGTTACATCCCAGTAAACCCTTCATAAGTTGAAAATACCATAAGTTGAAAATGTGATTGATACACCTAACCTGTTGAACATCATGGCTAAGCTTAGCCTACCTTAAATGTGCTCAGAACAATAATGTTAACCTACAGTTGGGCAAAATCATCTGGGAACATAGTATGGGGTGAGTATGGGGTGCTTACCCTGATGATTTTGTGGCTTACTGGGAACTGGGGCTCCCTTGCTCTCTCCCAGCATTGCAAGAGAGTATCTTATCAAATATCACTAGCCCTGGTTAGGATAAAAATTCAAAAATCAAAGTGTGGTTTGTATTGAATGCCTGCTATTGCTTTCACATACTGTAAAGTGAAAAATTTGTTAAGTTGGGGTCCATCTGTACTGTGTAGCAGATGTTATGATGACACAGGGCCTAATTCAGTTGTCAGATAACCTCAAAGAAGGAGGGGTGTGTGTGTGTGTGTGTGTGTGTAGTGTGAGTACATCTGTTTCTACTTATGCGTGGTTTTTACTAAAACTACTATTCATAGAAATGAGATATATTTATGCATGTACATTTATAAATATACATAAGTATAAATTTGTAAATGTCAAAGTATTTTTGTTTATAATAATTATAATTGTTATACATACCTTATTATTCCATTTGTATTCCATTTATTTTTGTAGGACTGAAAATGCTTTGAAAAATAAATCATAGTTAGCGTTCATTTTATTCAATTGCTTATTTCTAGTTTGTGGTCATCAAATCTTTCCCAGACTATTTTAATATAAGACACTCTTTTAGAAGTCAAGAAATTGATCTGAAGTTGTCAGAAGAAATAGCTTAAGTGAGCCTAAACTGAGATTTAGGCATTGAGTTTAATTTTTGATGTGTCTTCATTTAATAATATTGCCCTTGGATGTTTGATTTGTAAGCTTGTATCGTTAAGGGCTTCCCTGTAAACATTGATTGCTATCTAGTTTCTGTCATTAGAAATTATATAAGGTGTAAAACTGAAGACTTTTTTCCAAGTGAAAGAATGTTGAGTTAATGGTTTTTGCATTAAAAACAAATTCCCAGGTTTGTTGACAGTACCTTCTCCAGTTACATAAGCATAGAAAACTAGAATAATAAAAATGTGAAAGTGAATGTTGAAAGGAATATTTTAGTTTGATAAAAAAATGATAAGTAATGGCATATGATTTCTCTAATTATCTTTTCCTGAAATTATTCAAAGCATCTGGGAGAATGGAGATGATTTAAAGGAGTTAGGCTATTGCTACCATAAAATGGTTTTCAGTCTTATCCTCCATAAACAGTCTTATTAACACTATAGTAGGAATCATATACTATGTTTTAATATTGACGAAGCAGACTGTTTAAAAAACATGTTGGTTTGCTATTATGATACTCTTGTAGGCTTAGACATTAAAACTTTCTGTGAATTTATAATCTCTAAATCTTAGGTTTCTCCCTTGCATCTAAAAAAAAACATGCTTATTTATAATTATTGGAAAGTTAGCTATAGATTACCTTAAATATTAATAGCAATTTCATTTAATTTCTCATGTAGCCGTTGACTAAAATGAAATTCTCATTCTGATAGTTGCCGAGTTGTTTCTGTGACCACTCCTTGCCTAATCCTGGGTATTCATAACTACCATACCAAGAGCAAGTTAGTATCATGACTATAACATATTTATCCACAAGTATTTAGGCTTTATGTATTTTAAACATGGTTAATTCAAACTGATGTAACATTATGATTTTAAGGTAATTTACATCATTTCTTTGGAGTAATTCTGTATGCCATATTTAAATTTAACCGTGATTGCTATGAAATATGTCATATTTTATAAACTTTTTATAACATCTGTAGTTTTCAGATCAGTACCATATTTGAAATCAGTCCCAAATCAATTTTAGAGCTGAATGTAGAAGGAAAACAACAAGCAAAAAAATTTTCTTTTGTCTCTTATTAAGTTCTCCCACTGTAAGTAGAGGCAGAAATATAATTATATAAAATAGAATAACATTTTTCATTACTTATTTCTTGTAGGAATCTCCAACTGCCTCAAAACCCTGCTTTCCTGAAAATGAGTCTTCTCCCTCTTCACCAAAGCACCAAGATACAGTTAGTATGATAGAAGCATATCATATAATATAGTGCAGTTATTTCAGTCAATTTCAGTACATTAATACTCTCTAAATGTAATGTTTAAATGTTTATTGGGCTTCTATTAAATTTCATTGGTTCTTTTAAAAAGTCACAATTAAAATAAGTTTAAATTAAGATTCAGATTTTACTGAGTTAAACGCCCCTTTTTGTGTAAATATGGTATCTTACATGACTATATACCATATTTTTAAGTGATGAGTTTATATTTGTTTTTAAAAGTGTTAAAATTTCCAGACAGTACTACCAAATACCAAATTATACTTAACACTTTTTTTCTCAGGCCAGCAGTCCAAAGGTAAGAAGCATCCCCCTCCTTCTTAATGAGTGTAGACATCCTTCATTTGCTATACTGTAAAATACATTGCCCGGTCTGTGCTAGGTGAATACTGGAGATAATGTAACTCAACTGTAAGTTCCCCTAAACTGGAAAACCTCAAGCACCCATCTTAACTTTGATGAAATTTTACTTGATTTCTGTATTTATACTCACTCTTAATCTTTCCTGTTAGTTGCTGATCATGGTGTGTTCTCCTATGGCTTCTGTTTTCTTTTAAAATGAAGTCTAAAATTTTTAACGAGGACTACAAGACTGCTTCCCTAGCCTCATCTCTTACTTCCTGTGTCTCCATCTTCCCTTTTTTGCTTGCTCCCCTTTGTTATACTGCCCTTCTCTCAGCTCCTTAAGGGAGCCTCCCTTTCCGCTCAAGGTTCTTCACGTGTCCTTTCCTCTGTCCACTGAAACATTTCTCCCCCACATCTTTGCCTGGTCACTCTTGTTCATTCATGTTCAAATTTTGCTTCCTGAGATAATTTTATTCTAATCTTTTAGACTAGGTGAAGTTTTCGTATAATACTCTTAATAGTATTTAATTATGTATAATTTGATTGCATAACATAGAATATAACTGGTCATTACTTTTGTTGTTGTTGTTGTTGTTGTTGTTGTTGTTGTTGTTGAGTCAGAGTTTCACTCTGTCACCCAGGTTGGAGTGCAGTGGCACAATCACAGCTCACTGCATCCTCAAACTCCTGACTCAGGCAGTCCTTCTGCTTCAGCCTCCCGAGTAGCTGGGACTACAGGCATGCGCCACCACACCTGGCTGCTACTTTTATTTTTTTCGTATGGATGAGATCTCCCTATGTTGCCTAGGCTGGTCTCAAATTCTTGGGTTAATGCTATCCTCCTGCCTCAGCCTCCCAAAGTGCTGACATTACAGGTGTGAGCTACCACACTGGCAATTATTTCTTATAGGAACCTCTAACTATTAATGTCTGTCTTCCTCACCAGACAAAGAAAAGCTTCATTAAAGTAGGAACAGAGTTACCCTAGTACCTACCCTCAGTGCCTCATAGTAGCTGTTCGCTTGCCTAGAATGGCCCTTGGCTTTTTCTATACATACAGTTAAATCCTGTGCCTCTTTCAAGACTGTCTCTTTTA
Organism: Tarsius wallacei; assembly: GCA_963574415.1. Taxonomy (NCBI): domain Eukaryota; kingdom Metazoa; phylum Chordata; class Mammalia; order Primates; family Tarsiidae; genus Tarsius; species Tarsius wallacei. Next base: position 36,371 of record CAUYQG010137161.1, on the reverse strand, counting down.
GGAGGCTATGTCAGACTAGCCTAGCATGATAATGGTCTTTTTTAAATTTCTGAACTCCCAAGTCAGTTGGTCTCTTACCAGGTTTTAAACTCCTGAAGGGAGTTTAAATGAGGGATAGATGGGACTACATGTTTCTAGTTTTATCTTTTGCATTATTTACACATTTCTGGGTACATAAGAATTGCATAAAGATAAAAATGAGCATGATTTTAGTGGTTTTGGCAGGAATTACTTTATAAATCCTAGTAACTGTTGGTACAATGATAAACTGTTAGTATAATCTGTCAGCCCATCTAGAAAAAAAGTAAATAACTCTTCTAAACTACTTTAAGTATAGGTAATGTACAATCCATTCAGAGTTCTTTTATACATTATTTACCGTTTGATAAAAGAGAATTTCTAGGTAATCCTAGAAACATGAATTTGTTAATGTTACAAAGGACTGTTTACAGATTATTTCACCAGCCAGTTACCCATTTTCTGGAGTTTGTCAGCAACTAGACCATCCTGGACTCACAGCACCCTCTCATGGTCATCACAGGGAACTGCCTCAACAACGTTTCTTTTTGTTTCAATCTTTTTTAACCGTTAGGTGAAAAAAAAAAAAAAAAGAACAGCCATGATGCCATTTTGTTTTCACATATACAGATGGCGTTTCCTTTCTTCTTCACAGATGATCCTTCTGTGCAGTCTTGCCTTCCCCTTTGAGAGTTCTGCCCTCGTTGACATCTCTTCCCTCCTTCTGCCTTTTGGTCCCTCTTCTTGCCTGGCTTCTACCTAGGCTTGACTGTCTTTCCCACTCATATCCAGTTACTGCAAGGAGATATTTGCCCCTCTCTCTTTGTGAGTTGAAATCTGGTTGGTATAAAGGCTTAGTGGTAAGAAGGAAGCTACAAATTTAGAAATGATACCATCACTAGTGTTAGTGTCTTAATGTCATCTTAAAAAAATCTCTGCAACTTGCCCATATATCTCTTCAGTTTCTTCTAACCAAACCAGAATTTTAAATGTTTCTCTTAATATACATTTTAAACATGTTAATTGGGGGGGGTGGTTGAAGTCTCACTCTTGTCGCCCAGGTGGAGTGCAGAGGCAGGCTCACAGCCACTGCAGCCTCGACCTGCTGAGCTTAGGCAGTCCTTCTGCCTCAGCCTTCCAAGTAGCTGGAAACATGTTAATTTTTTATATTTAATTCCCAATTTAGAATATGTTATTATTTTTAGAGTTCCTTCAAATCTGCTGGAAATAGGCAGTATATACATTTTTAAAAATCAATAATATATTTTTCTATAGTTTGACTATGAATTAAATAGGTTTTTGTGGGCTGACCTAAAAAGCTATTCTTTGTCCCTATGTGCCTATGAGGATATGCATTTTAAAATTTTCAATAGCTGAATACTGAATAAAGTTTTAAAATATGTAATTTGGAAACTTGAACTTTTGATATTTCCAATTATGATATTAAAATGCATTAATCATTTTAGAGAAAAGGACGTTTTAACATTTTCTTTAACAAGTATTAAAGGAAATGTATTAGGGGACACATTTGCTTATTTTTTTTCACTGAATATTACTATTCTAAGGACTTTTATTAGTAAACATGCGTTGAATGTTCAGTTTTTTTATTGAGATAAAACTCACACAACATAAAGTGGTATTTAGCATATTTACAATGAGTGCAACTATCACCTCCATGTAATTACAGGATACTTTGATCACTCAAGAAGGAAACTCATACCCATTGAATAGTCATTCCCTATTTCATCCCTCTCCAGTCTCCTGCCCTTGGTAACCACTAGTCTGCTTTCTGTCTCTATGGATTTACCTGTTCTGGATGTTTCATCACATTGGATCTTTCTCACCAGTATATTTATAATAGTGGAAGTTTACTTATATCACACAGAAATAATTTACTGTTATATGATTATAATATACTTAATAAAAGATGATGATTTTGATTAACTCTGTTTGTTTTGGTATATAATTGTTAGCCTAAATTGGGACATGCTTATTTTACTAAATGAATGCAATATTGATTTAGAAATTCTGAAGCCTGGAAAGTGATTAGGAACTGTGAAAGTTTTCCCAGATTACGTACTTAATAGAATTAAATTTTATTATTTTCCTGCCTATTAGGATAGAATATTATTATTACAATCTTTTTAGTCAGTATTTAGCCATAATTTGCTAGTCCTTATTAAATCATTTCTGTTTATTTTCAATGCAAAGTTTCTTTTGGAGTAGTAAATATATTTAGATTGACAAATATTCATATATAAACTTGGGCATATTTTACAGGACTCATGACTTTTTTATGATGTTATCTTAGCAACATAAAAACATTGGTTGATTTTGAGTCACATTACATAAAATATACCAAGTAGTCTGAAATAAAAATCTGTCTAAATGTTTTCCCTAAATATTTCACCTGTATACTCAAACCTATATTACTTATCTGCCTGTTCATCACTTTTATGTCACAAACATTTTGTTGTTTAAAAGTTAAAGCTTTATTTTCTCTGTTGCCAACCTGTTTCTCTTATATTTCTTTCTTCTTATAGCGATGTTAATTTGCTGGTAAATTAATTCAACAAATATGTGTTGAGTACCAACTACTTGCTAGATGCAGTGCCATGCACTAGTCATGCATTTATGAACATAACAGATGTGGTCCCACTTATAACCTAATGAAGTAGACAATAAATAAGTAAAAGATACAAATATACTTTGCATTACGTGTGTCTTAGTCCATTTGGGCTGCTATAACAAAAATATGATAAACTATAGACGGCTTACAAGCAACAGAAATTTATTTCTCACAGTTTTGGAGGTTGGAAAGTCCAAGATCAAGGCACTCATAGATTTAGTACTTTCTGCTTCATAGATGTTGTCTTCTCACTGTGACCTAACTCTTGTTCCTTAGCTTAAGTGTCAGATTCTCCAGGAAGCTGTTTCTGATTTCCTTCTAGCTTTCTCATGGCACTTACCACATTGCATGGTAATTGTTTTTTGTATTTGGCTATTTTGGATGCGGCAGATTTTGTTTTTATTTTATGTTCAAGCAAAAGTGCGTAATATTTAGAGCATTAATACTTGGGTCTTGATCTTTATGAGAATTTGGTGAGAGCTCTAGACCCTTTCCTTGAACAATGCATGTACATGCACAGTTTTGCTCCAGTTTCAGCCCATTCATTAACTCAGGCAAGAATCCCTGGGGTTTTCATCTGTAGACTTAGGTTATCTGTCACTACTGCTACGCTATCCATTTTTCTTTCTGTTTTGGTGCCTGTGTTTCCTTCCTGCCTCTGCTTTTATTTATTTATTTTTAAACAAACACAGTTTCAGTGGTGGCATTTTTATCAACATAATTCCTACCTCTCTGCTCTTCCAATTCCTGTTCTCCCTTGCTCACTTAACCAGTGCCCATCCACTTCAGATTAATGTTGTTTCTTAGTTTCTGTATCATTGGAAGATTTCCTTTCTCCCTGTTTTTTATGGAGGGGGGAACAGTAAGTTGAAAATGTTATTACTTAACATCTGGTGTAGCTCCTTTGCTGTGATATGTTGAAGGTCAGCTCTTGACATAAGAGTTTGTAAGAAAAAAAGAAAAAAATCTTATGCATACTTACAATTGTGTTATTGATGTTTTCGTTGAGAGACAATATAGCTCTTATGAAAAGTATCAAACTTGCATATCTAAGGAGATCTAAGTTACGCTTCATGAAAAAGTTACATTAAAACCTTACATGGGTTATTTCCCAAGATTCCAGTATACCAGAAATGTAAATTGCCGTAATGGTTTGTCAGTTTTGTCTATAGATATGAGTTTGTATCAGACCAGGCAAAACTTTTAGACATGATTGAGAACATACTCAATATTATGTTTATCTCCCATATAAAAAGGATTTGTATTTTTTGATAAAAGTACATTGAGAAATCATAGCTGAGTAGTCAGTTAAATAGTCAAATTCTGAATTGGGAATTTTTTTTCTTTGTGAGCATGTGTTTGTGTGTATGTGTGTGTTGCAGTTGAATTAAAATGGACTGTTGTCTCATGTCCATACAGTGCTTACTCATGTTGATGATTACTGTTGGCAACAGCTCATTTTGATGATATTTATTTGAATATAGGAAGCTCAAGCAGTACCAAAGTGCTTCTTTATTTCCATCTGGATGAAATGTAAGATAACCTTAACTTTATTAGCTCAGTGACTTTTGCCTTTATAGGGTTTGGTGATAAAACTTATGTCACTGTTTTTGGCACCAGCTGGCTAATAATTCTAGATTTTCTAAAGCTGAACTCACTATCTGATAATATGTTTAATGAAGCACGTACTGAGTTTTTTTAATGCTGTATTAAGGCCAGTTCTATGCATAGCACAGTGTATTTTTAAGTAATTTATTAAATGCTGTCATCACATTTTTTCTACCTAGATATTTTTGTATTTTGACAAAGTGGGTTAGTATATTGAATAGCTTTCAGATTATACAATTGTAAAACAACACCACAGTAAATTATTCCTTTTTGTAGTATTTATCATTATAGTATTATATCACTTTCTTTGAATAGGAAGACGTAAATCATTTTTTCAGGGCCGATTCATTCATATGGAAACCTAATTTGATAGCAAGGTACCTAATGACTGCTATGAGTTAAGGAGAAGAGGAAGTATTTAATTATAAAATAATAGAAAAAAACTGCAGAAGTATTAGGAAAGTTGTATTCTTAATGTATTATAAAACTAAGCATGTTACATACTGACTCCTCTTTCCTTTTAAGCCAATTTATATAGAGAGAACGAGACCATTTTGGTTCAGTTATATGTAAAAACATAGACCTCATTGTCTATATGAATGATTTATAAACACTGTTACTCTGTTCCATAGGGTCAAGAGAAATATGGATTATTAAATGTAACAAAAATTACTGAAAATGGGAAAAAGGTTCGGTAAGTACATAAATCATTAATGTTCTTACATTATTCATCTGATTGAAATCAGTTAAAAATTATCAATATGATTGTATTTTAGTAGAAATGATTAATAGATTCAGAAGGAATCGTTTATTTTCTAATGTAATAACATACATAAGATAGTCATGAATTTCATGAAAATTTTCCTTTTTCTTCCTAAGTAATAGTAAATTCATAGATTAAAACGTGAGGATTCTGAGAAAGCATTCACTTTTAAAAATGTTTTCTTCTTTTTTTCAGTAAGCAATAAGTGCATGTGGTAAAAAACAAAGGTACACTAAGTACTGAGTGTAAAGCCAGTCCCTCAGCCATCAGCCCCCCTCCCCAGAGGCAACCAGTGTTAAATCTCATGCCTTCTAGTACTTTTCTCCAGAGATAGGATATGTATGTATATGTTTGTGTCTATACAGATTCATTTTTGAAACACAACCCTTGCACAGTTTATCTTGGAAGTGGTTCTATTTCTTGCATGTAGTCCTGCCACATTGTTTTTAACTGCTATATAATTGTATATTGTATGGCTGTTTATAGTTCATTTAACCAGTATTTATTTGCAGGTGTTTAACTATGCCTGTCAGTTGGTAGACATTTAGGGTGTTTACAGATTTTGCTATTACAATTAATATTACACTTACATCTTGCATAGTTCACTTTGCAAGTGTGTAGATGTGCCTATGGAATAACTTTTACCAAAGTGAAATTGTTAGGCCATTTGCAAGGTCATTTTGACATGTTCCAAATTGTGCTCTAAGATATTTAATCAGTTTCTGTCTCCAGTAGTGGTGTATTTCTCCACACCTTTTGCCAGTTTAATATATTGTCAGATCTTTTTTGATTTTGGACACTAGAGATTAGAAAGAAAATGGGACTTTTATTTGCATTCTTTTGTAGTGGGGGTCGAGTATCATAAGTTGTTTTTATTCCTTTTTGTTGAATTAACTGTTTATGCCATTTGCTTTTCTGTTGAATTGTTGGATTTTTTTTGTTATTGTGTAGTACCTCCTAATGAATTAAGGAAACTAACTCTTTGTAAGATAAGTCTCATTTCTCCTAGGTTTTAAAAACCACTAAAATGTTGTGATTTTTATAGTCAAAATGAAATCAATCTGTTGTTTAAAAAAGAAATTTAAATCTGCAGGCAGTTGAGTTGTTTAGATTTGCTTTGAACAGTCTTTGTCAGATTTTGGTATTTGAAAGTTTTTCTTTTGTAAATGTTCTGAAATAGCTTTGCAAGTTCCTTAAGCTGTTCCTTGGTAAAATTCATTTGTGAGTTGGGTTTTTATTTTTCCCTTTCTTCATTTTGGGACTATGTGGTGCAGAGAGCTTCTTTGGTTTCTTTCTCTGTTTTTGTTGTTTTTCCTGTGATAATTTGTTTTTTAGATTTTTCTACTTTTGGGAGGATATTTTTTGTAATTTATATTTTCCTAAGGTAATCATCCCTTTCATCATCTTCACATTTGTTTACATACAGTTGAGCAAAATAGTCTAATAATTTTCTTTGTATTAGTGGCTATTAAAGCTTTTTGGTCTGAAGACCTTGAAATTCTCAAAAATTATTGAATATTCTATAGAGCTTTTGTCTGTATGGGTTATATCTATAGATACTGTGAAAATTTAAAACTGATACAGTTAACACAAGTAATATTTTTATGAAGAAAAACCTTTCTGTTATGTTATTATTTATTTTTATTATTTTTTGAGTTGGAGTCTCATTCTGTCACCCAGACTGGAGTGCAGTGTCATACTCACGGCCACACCAGTGTCAACCTGCTGGACTCGGGTGATCCTTCTGCCTCAGCCTTCCAAGTAGTCAGAACCACAGGTGCCCGCTACCACGCCCTGGGAATTTTTTGATTTATTGTAAAGATGAGGTCTCGCCAAGTTGCCCAGGCTGTTCTTGAACCTGTGGGCTCAGGCAGTCCCCTCACCTTGGCCTCCCAAAGTGCTGGGATTACAGGCTTGAGCCACCGTACCTGGCCTGTTGTTGTATTTTTTTGAGACAGGTCTCTCTCTGTTGCCCAGACTGGAGTGCAGTGATGTGAGCATAGCTCACTGCAACTTCGAACTCCTGAACTCAAGCCAGCTTCCCTCAGTCTCCTGAGTAACTGGGACTATAGGCACACACCACTATGCCCAGCTCATTAAAATTTTTTTTTGTAGAGACAAGAGTTTCACTATGTTGCCCAGGCTGATCTTAAACTCCTGGGCTCAAGTGAGCCTCCTGCCTTGACCTCCCAGAGTTCTGTGGGATTGTAGGTTTAAGACACCACACATGGCCCAACCCTTGTATTTTCTAACACAAATTTCCAGAAGAGAGGCATAGTTTTACATTTTTGCAAATCTTTCATATTTGGCTTAATGGAGACAGTTGAATGCTCATCTTTGCTTGCAGTCATAACATTTCTGTTGTGATATGTTGGTCGAAATAGATGAAAAAAATCCTTTCATAGCTAAAGTTAGAAAAGGGAGAAATGTTTTACTAGGAATGTTTCATATAATTGTATACATTTTTCTGCTACTCCAAAACTCTACAAATGGTCGTTTGTTTTAAAGGTTAGTTGCAGTGAAGACTCTGAAAACCATCAGTGAACTTTTCATACTCAGTTACATTAAAAGCCATTGGTCTGTGTGGTACTTGAATGAATCTTTACCCGTGCTTAATTTTACAATGTCTTACAAGTCATCTGGAAAACACTGGTTCACTAACTCTGCTCATTTTTTAAATGTTTACACATTAATATCAGAGATTCACAAATCAGTAACATCAGAAAATCATTAAGTATAGGGAAATTTTGAAACAGTGGTAGATGCTGTTTTCCAAAATCCTACTTCCTGTTTGAAAACTTTAATTTTTTTTTTTGTGGTAAGAAAACACATAGCATTTAGTTTGCCATCTTATATTTTTAAATGTATTATTAAGTAGTAGTTCTAAGTATATTCACATTGCTGTGCAACATATCTCTAGAACCTGTCATCTTGCAACACTGAAACTCTATACTCACTAAGCACTAATTTCATCTTCTCCCATCTCCCAACACTTGATAACCACCTTCTACTTTCTGTTTTTATGATTTGACCACTTTAGACGTGTTATATGAGTGGAATGATACAGTATTGGTATGATTTTATGGCTGGTTTATTTTGCTTAGCATAGTATCCTCAAGGTTCATTCATGTTTTCAAAAGCTTTAATGTTTTTATTGTCAACAAATACTATCATTTGTTTTCTTTGAGGTGACAGACTCACTTCATTTGTTTTTGAGATAATGTCTGCTTGCCAAGTACCCAAGTCTGTATAACCATAGTGTATCCTTCAGTCATTTTTTTCAGGAAAAATATTGGGTTCTTTAAAATAAAATAACTAATTCACCTTGCAACTAAGTCACACAAGTGCTTCAGTCCTTGAGTCAGTGATTGTTACTTCATATTTAAATATTCAGTATTTGTTCTCAGATATTTACTAGTCCTCCAATTTTTCTAATTTTCAAAATTAAACTAAAAAAGTTTACTTAAATTAGAACTATGCCGATTTAAGTATTTTTCATAGTAGGGAGTCATTAAATGATATCTAAAGAAATAGAAGATTGAAAGTATAAGATATATTTACAAATTTAAAAAAGTACTTCTAAAGGTGTCTTAAGTGATCCACATACCATTAAATAATTAAAATAAAAATACAACAAAATGATGACAGAACAGTCACCAAATAAATATACGTATAATTTCAAAATCAATCAGTGTAAATGGATTGTACTCATCTGTTGAAAGAAAAAAGTGCTCATATTGAAGCATGAGGGTAAAGCAAAGCCCTGCTAAATATTACATGCAAAAGAAACACCCAAAGATAATTCAGAAAAGTAAAACAAAAAAAGGAGTAAGGCATGTCAGAAGAATTTTTTAAAAAGTAAAGCAGAAATAGGGATCTTAATGGTGAACAAAATTCAATCCAGGGGGAAAACATTAAGCATCACAAGATGGTTACTTTAAAATGGTAAAACATTGTGGGCAAGTTCAAAATGAAGATCTAATCATTACCAATAGCCACTTACCAAATGAAGTTGTATTAACAAACATAAGCAAAAATGACATGAAATAAATGAAAAATAGAAACTTAGAAGTAGTTAATTTTATTTCACTTCTCTTAATCCATGAAGTTCAAGTAGACATAAAAAGTAGTAGAGTCAGTCTAATTGATAGATATCAAATTCTACATTCTGAACGTGGAAAATAAACTTGCTTTTGATGGCCTATTACAGAGTTTTCCTAAAATTGACCATCTTTGTTTATAAGAAAAGCCTTAATAAATTTCTGCAGTACACTGATTGGACATTCACTTTAGCCTCCCAGAAACTGAGTTCCCTTATAGGGTAATTTTAATATATTTTCCTGTTTACAAACACTGATTCATTCCTGCTGTTTGAAAAGTACTTTGCTAGGTCTGAAGTAGATACAAAAATAAATAAAAACTGTTCCTGTCTTCAAATAATTTACAACTCCAGTGGTAGCAAAACATTTATGCAAAAAACTCTAATATAGAATTAAAGATAACGAAGGGGGAAGTTGAGTGGAATCCGGCCTAGGTATAACATTAATCAGCTTCACAGTTCTCAACTGGAACACTGATAGTAGCATATTTGATATGAGTCTTACCTATATTTCTGGAGATAGGAAAGTAAATAAGTGACCAGTTTTTTTAAAAAGCTCCACTTTACGCCAAACTCTTAAAATTGATTTGATGCTCCACATTAACGCCAAACTCTTAAAATTGGTATGGATGTTAAATACAATTCTGTATTCAGAGTTTTTACATACTCTGTGTATGTTGCTTTGTAATTTAGAAAAATTTTTTTTAAACCTCATCTTACTGATAGTGGTCAATCAGTATGTAATTTATTGTATACTGATAATGTGCCTAGTATCTACTGCCTGTCTAATGCAACCCTGTTGGGGAAAGGGAGGTAACCAAGGTATATTAAATAGTCTGTATCTACAAAAAATTAGGTGAGTAAGGTAAGCATGTGTATCTAATTTTTAATTGTGAATAAGAATTTTTGCCAAATATTCCATTTGTGTGACTTTAAAATAAATGAGTGTCCTGATCACAGTGTGCTGGATTCATTTCATGTGACCATAATTAGGTATATTGTTTAGTTTTTTGATAACTTATTTGTCTGATTAACTTTGTTTTGGGGCCTTCATGATCAGGTTGTAAATTCCATTAGTATCATATATAAACCAAATAAAAACCTGTAGAATGTTAATGACTATAAACTGTAGATGACATTGATGCAGCTAAATAGGTTTTAATTTTTAAATTTTGTTTAGAAGAACTCTGGATAGTGAAGCTTTAATCAGTCATCTTTGTAATTACAGAAAGAGCTGGTTGTCTTCTTGGGCGGTGTTGCAGGGTTCATCTTTACTTTTTACCAAAACTCAAGGAAGTAGCACAAGTTGGGTAAGTATTTCTTCTCTTTGGAGGCTTTATACACTTAAATTACGTAGATGGTATTTCACCTCAATTTCAGGAAGTAATTTCCAAAGTTCTTCTAGTTACAGTTAGTGTGCAAATAAAAATAAGTAATATCTTCTTAGTTAAAGATGCATTTTGACTCATAAGAGAAGAGGATTAATTAGAACAGTCTAATTCGCTGTATTGTTAAAACCAGCAGATTCTGTTTTACCCATCCATCTGAAAGATGGGCTTATTATTTGGGCATTGTAGAACAAGTACATTTTGTTACTCCCTTTCAGGATGTTAAAGCGTGCCTTGTGTGACTCTGACATTTCAGATATTTGGTCAGAAAATAAGCAGTAGTGTGGCAAAGCTCCTTGATTGTCATCTGACCCTTGGATACTTATCAGTGAGTCAGGTGCATTATGTCAGCTAGCGTTGAGAAGAAAATGAAATGTCACTGTAACTTGTGAGATTTTGAAACTTTTTGTATATTTGTGTGCTTACTATTGTTAGTTCTCCATTATTTGTAATACAAATACTGAAAACTATGGTTCGTGACATGTAATAGCTAACTTCTTTTGAATGCTTAGTATGCTATATCAAGTACAGTTCTAAGTATAGAGGATTATGCATATATTATCCCCTTAACTCTGGGATAGCTCCTGTTTTTCTTTTTCCTTTCCCCTGTCATGGATGAGAAAATGAGGTATAAGGCAGTTAACTAATTTGTACAAGGTCATACAGCTACTACTAAGTAGTAGATCCGAGTTTAGAACTTTGCCATTTTGGCTTCAGAGTTCATGCTCTGGATATTTCTAAAAAATTACGGTGATTGAAGTGTTAATGCTCAAACAGAATGAAGTTATTCTAAATGTATTTGGCTTACTTCATATTCTGCCTTAACCAATATTTTCTTACAATTACTGAGTTTCTTTAAAATTAACATAGAATTTATGGATCTTATGTTTGATGAAAGAGAAATCCATTTATAAAATTTAAGCAAATTTTAATCATCTACATTTATAATGCAGCCATGTAACATGGTTCTAAACCACAGGTGCTAGAGAACATGCTAGTCCTTAGCTACTCTGGTCTGGGAACCTTCAAATCCACATAACTTGAGCACAAGAGTGAACATTCTAGAGCATTTCTTCTGTTTTGCTTTACTAATTCTTTAATTTGCACATCTTACTTGAGAATGAGATCCAGAGACCAGAATATTAGCCAAAAAACCAAAAATCACCCATAGTGAAAAGTCCTCTCAAGTATTCTTTAGGAAGATGCTCTATTGAAGTGGATGTCTAGTAGAGCCAGTTTTTTTCCTTTGGTGTTGGGATAGCTTTTCCTTCGGCTGAGTCTGGGTGATTTATGTTAAGGGACCATATTATAGGAGTAGAAGGTACAGTTTTTAAAAAATTAGGTTCACAGTGCAAAAACCTAAGAGATCCACTTGAAGAAGTAGCTATTTAAATCTTATACTCACTCATTGATGAAATGCTGAGCAAAATCACCCACACTGTTCGAAGTTCTGTTCTTGTTTAAGCATTTATGCTTTGTATTTTTATTTTGCAGTTAATGAATAGCTAAAATTAAGTAAATGAAATGTACATATGCTGTGTGCATTCTACGTTATAGGGTAAATTTTACATTGGTACTATATTATCTAAAAGACAACTGAGCTTTTCTTCTTTCAGATAGATAACCTTTCAGTTGTTTTCTGGAAATTACTAGTTATCCTCTGGATTGTTACATCAGTAACATAAACTTAAAGGTTTTTTTTCCTCACCTCATTTTACCTCAGAAATATATGTATGTTTGTATGTATGTTCAACAGACATAAAAGCCTGCTATGTTCTGAACATTGTGTAAAACTTGGAGGTTTAAAAATAAAATAACATTGGCTGGGTGTGGTGGCACATGCCTGTAATCCCTACACTTTGGGAGGCTGAGGTGAGAGGATTGCTTGAGGCCAGGAGTTCGAGAACAGCCTGGGCAACATAAGGAGACCTCATCTTTACAAAAAATTAAAAAACAACTTGAGTGTGGTGGTGTATGCCTGTAGTCCCAGCTCCTCAAGCAGCGGAAGCAGAAGAATTGCCTGAGCCCAGGAATTTGAGGCTGCAGTGAGCCATGTGCCACTGCATTCCAGCTTGGGTGACAGAGTGAGACTCTGATGCAAAAAAACCCCAAAAAAATAACATGGTCCATGTCTTCAGGGTTTACATTGTGGTAGGGAAGACTGACAAGTGAGTATTTATAGTGTGACATATGTTATACTCCCTCTCGGTTATCAATATTCCTTGAGTATTTAAAAAATCACCCCACAAATATTGTCTGTATGTAAACATTAATTTATACATACTCTTAAGAGTCTAAAAATAGTCACTTTGGGGAGGACCAAGAGTCATTTGTTGCTGGGCTATCCTATGCATAGTAGGGTGTTTAGCAGATGACTAGCAGCCTCCCCACCTCTAGCTGTGACAGCTAAAACCACCTCCAGCTGTGGCAGCTAAAAATCTCTCCAAACATTGCCAAATGTCCCCTGGAGGACAAAATCACCTTTGATCTAGAAGAATCACTTCCTAAAGAAAGAAGGTGGCAAGCTAGATGAGATGACAGGGCCACTCCTAAGAGACAACTTGGGAAGGTGATACCAGGTAATGAGGACAAAGCCTGTATTTCGAGCCCTTGGGTGGTGGAGGGCCAGATGTTACTCCTCTCAATGGCTAAGACAAGTCCATACAAGACAGATTCTAGAAAGCATCTTAAAAACATGAAACTATGTAATAACAAAGTCAGAAAATATTCTGATACAGATTTTAGAGCCTTTGTGAGAATATTTGGAAGTTTAGCTTTGCTTCTGTTGTATATCTGCATGTAGAATTGTACTTTTGTCCTGTCTGGTTCCATGATGCTTTTCTCATGTGTCATTTTGCCATTGTGCATTGTTATGACATCATTTTCTTCCCTTTTCCATATCAAGTCCTTCTGCCAACAGGGCTCAGTCTCTGAGCTCTTGCTTTCGCTGCTTTCTTCTTGGAAAAACTTTGTCAGTCGTCGGCCTGCTGTCACATATGTAAAGTCTGATCCTGTTTCAGCTGTCACTGTATGTGTTCTTGTTGCATGTCCCTTGCCACAATAATTCTGTTTTCTTTGCCATGAATACCTTGGTGGGGAGGTGATTACAGTAGAGAAAAGTGGGACTAGATTTTGGAAAAGAATAAATAACAAACACAAAATTTTGCCAGCCCTATATTGCTTGCATTTTTTTTTAGCATGTCATTGTATTTATATTTTGTTGCTGTATTTTATTTGGTTGGTTATTTGTATCTTAGCTTATAGCTAACCATCTACAGTGCATACAATGACAACAAATTAAGTATTTGATTTTTATCATTTTGTGAAATGTACATTCATGTTTTATAACATTTGAGCGATATCTTTCTACACAGGAAATTATCTGTGCCCATCATCTAGCTTTATGGTTAGTTTGCCTTTTGTCGTTCAAAAGGCAAAGACTTTGTAGAATATAGTTAAAATTTTTATTGAGATTTTTATTATGATTCCTCTAATAAACATTAAAAAATCCCAAATTTTGCTTTGACTCTGCCAGTAAATTTTATATAACTCTTAAATTTTATTTTGTTATAATGAGTATATGAAACCCACACAGTTAGCTGAAAAGGTGAAGTAAAGGGAAACAGGTTAAAGCAAACCATTTCTTAAAAATGAAGCTGCCAAGTAGAGTTACTGACATTACAAATAGTGAATACGTCATAACAGGGTTGGTAGGTAAGATCATTTCTAATGATAAGTATGATTTGACTTGAAAATGTTTTAGCAAATGAAATTTCCTGTATGAGACATAGGAAATATTTATAACAAATTTTTATGATCTTCAGAATATAGTCCAACAGGACTTAGATGTTGTAAAACCTCCAAATCTTCCAATCCCATGAATGTTATTTTTTGTATTCTTAGTAAACAGACTATACAGAAATTTAAGTTAATGATGGCAAGATGCAGAGTGAAGGCATATTTAACATAAATTTTCTACTATTTGCTAATCTTTTTTGTATCTTAGTTAACAAAACAAAATAGCTTACTGAGTACTTTTTCTTTTGCATGCATTCATGTCACCCATCTTCCCATTCTTTTCACTGCTTCTCACTAAATTGCTGAGGCTTCATAGCAGCTGGCTCCAGTTATAATTTCTAACAAAGGCTGAATAAAAGAACACGGAATTAAAGTTTTCTCTTTTTCTGTTTTCACAAGTTATTGTTAGTTGTTGCCCATGTAACTGGTCAAGGAAATAACTTTTGAAGAATGTTTGTTAGGTGGAAAATGCACAGGTACTACCTGATATTTTTTATACATGTGTAAAAATACTGCCTTGCTTCTTGTACATATCATTTTATATAATCTTGGATAAATTCCAAGAAATAGAGCTGCTTAAGCCAAAGTATACATGTGTTTGTAAGTTTGCAGATATGGTATTACCAATTTTCCCTCTCTTGGAGTTGTTTCAGTTTATATCCCACTTGCATATGAGGGCCATAGCTTTGGATTTTTTTTTTCCACTCTAATGAAGTAAAAAAATACTTCAGTGTGGCTTTTATATATATATTTTTATTATGAAAGTTGAGCCATTTTATTACCTTTTCTATGAACTGTATATTCATATCTTCTAGACATTTTTCAATTTTAGAGTAGAAAGTGTTCATTTCTAATAGAGAAAAAGAATTAGAGATAATCTTCTATTTTATTTATTGTTATTAATATAAAATTGGTCTTAATTTTTTTTTAATACACACATATACATGAATTTCACATAAATAATTTTTCCTTTTTCCAAATTGAAGTTTGGGAGTAATCAGTCCAAGCCAGAGTTCACAGTGGACCTCAAGGGGGCGACGATTGAAATGGCATCAAAGGATAAATCCAGTAAAAAGAATGTATTTGAGGTAATAATGTTTTTCAAAGTATAACTCACACTCTTAACTGTAGTAATTAGGCATTTGGTTTTTGAGTTAGTCTTTCATTATAACTAGTCAAGGCAGAGTTGTTGTTTAAGGAAGATTGTATCATAATTTAAAAAGAAAAGCTGGTATAAAAACCAGCTTAATTTGCACAAATTATTGGAACTCAGACTATGTATTACACATCTTTGTTTCACAAACCCTGCTTTTTTCCAGCAACAATAAAAAGGATGTTGTTCCCTTTACTTATCAAATCTAATATTAAAAAGTAAATAAATAGAATGTTGAAAATACGGGTTGTATGGAGTATCTCTTTACCTTTCTCATAATTTTGCTGGAAGCTGGTCTAAAAAATAAAGTCTTTTAAAAAAATTAAAACCTTTCCATTTTATCCTTGAAAACCCTCCGCAATATTATATTATTCTGTATTCATTTATTATTCCTTCATAACAAACCACATCAAAACTTAGTGGTTTAACTAAAGAGCCATTTTGTTTGCTCAGTTTCGCCTGGGCTGAGCTTGGTGATTCTTCTTCTGATCTTACTTGGGACCATTCATGAGCCTTCAGTCATTTAGTGACTTGATTGGGGCTGAATGGTCTGATATTGGTGCCAGCTGTTGGCTAGACCTCCTTCTCCACAAGATCTCTCATTCCCAAGGAGGCTACCCCAGAAGTGTTTCAGGAGAATGAAAATGGGAGCTGCAGGGCTTCTCAGGGTGGGCTTTGGAAGTCATACTTTACTTTCAGAGTATTCTGCTGGTTAAAACAGTTCAGGTTAGCTAAGTATTCATGGTTGTGGGGAAATAGAATCCATTTACTGATGGAAGACCAACAACGTCCCACGGCAGAAGGTTTGTATATTCAGAGATCAAGGAATTTTTGGCAAGACTATGTTTGCAAACAGTCTTCTAGATCCTAGCCTTCCTTTTTAGCTTGATGACTTGGGCCTTTTTCTGTCTTATCATCTAGGCAGATTGGTTGAATTGATATTTTCCAAGCAGAACCCAGGTTTTCTTCCTATCTGATTTTTACTTTTTATTGTTGGTTGAGCACCAACCTGTGCCAGTCTCCGCCTGCCAAATGTTACCCTTCTTCCAAGACCTGTGACAAACATTACTGTAACAAAGATGTCACTTCTTTATTTATAATTTTAAAATAATAATATTTTAGTGTACTTGGGTTACCATCATTTGTAAATTATTCCCCAAATAGGTGATTACTATGATTTTTGTTTTTCCTTTAAGTAGAGAGACTGTATTTTTCCCTTAAATAAGAACCTCTAACAGAGCAGAGTATCTTATGTGCAGTGAACATTCAGTATTGATTGACCAGCTTGAGCAACTCTCTAAAAAGATACATGAAAGGAAGTCACCATTTCCTGATTTCACCTTGTATTTTCAGTAGATGATTCCAGAATAGAAAAGGTTCTATGGTCAAATAAATCTGGAAAGCAGTGTATATTTTGTTCCTATCTTGGAAAGTCATGGGACACTCTAAAATTTCAAAAGCCTGAGAAGTCTTGAAGGAGAGAATCTTGTTAGACTATCTTTAATCCAGTCTTTTTCGAGTTAATATCACATAATTGATTGTAATTTCTTTTTTGAGGAATAGCTCTTTTTTTTTTTTTGAGTTGGAGTCTCACTCTGTCGCCCAGACTGGAGTGCAGTGGCACGCTCCTGGCCACCGCAGCCTCGACCTGCTGGGCTCCAGCGATCCTTCCGCCTCAGCCTTCCAAGTAGTTGGAACTACAGGTGCACGCTACCACACCCGGCTATTTTTTAAAATTTTTATTGTAGAGATGAGGTCTCGCCAAGTTGCCTGTGCGGGTCTAGAACCAGTGGGCTCAGGCAATTCACTCAGGCTCGGCCTCCCAAAGTGCAGGATTACAGCCTGAGCCACCGAACCCAGCCAAGGAATAGCTCTTAAAAATATTGTTTAGGGAACTTTTTTTGAGGAGTATGTCTTTTAGAATGTTGTTTGGGAAACCATCGCCATATGGTCTTCTAGGAAAAAAATCAGTTATTAATCAGAAAATGTGAGAAGTGGTTTCCACAACTGCCTCAAAATTTTTCCTCAATCTTTTGTAAGAAATTTTGAACCAAAGACATTGTACATAAATTAGTTGTTAATTTTGTATAGAATAATATATAATCTGACCAGGTACAGTGGTTCACATCTTTAATCCCAGCACTTTGAGAGGCTGAGGTGAGAAGATTGCTTGACCCCAAGAGTTCAAGACCAGCCTAGGCAACATAGCAATACCTCATCTCTATAAAAAGTAAAAAAATTAGCCAAGCAAGATGGTGCATACCTGTAGTCCCAGATACTTGGGAAACTGAGACGAGAAGATCTTCTGAGCCAAGGAGATTGAGGTTATGATGAACTGTGACTGCATTCCAGTCTGGGCAACAGATTGAGACCACAACTCAAAAAAGAAAAAAGAATAATACATAATATTTTTTTCTTTATTTTATGATTTAATTTAGTGATATTTCTGCCCAAAAGAAATGTGACATTTGTCTATGTCCTTAATGGCTCAATAGCCATTATATTTACTTACTGGGTATAAAACACTAGAGTCTAACCTTTTATATATTATTTTTCCTATGTTTATTTTTAACCAGAGAGACAGAAAAATATTTCTATGGCTGTATAAAGTTATTATAGATTTTATTTCTTTACAAATGGATTTTGTTTCAATTTTAATTTAAAATGTGCAGCCTTGATACTTAAACTGATTTTTAAGTGATAAACTATACTGGTTTCAGCAAGTTTTGTGGCATTTGTGTGATGAAATTTGGTATCCCAAGTTGTTAGATTTTTATTGATAATTTATTATTAGAAACAACTTTGTTTTATAAAATAACTGCTGATATTGTATACTAAAATAAAAGATATTTTGTAGTTGTGTGGATTTTAATCTTTTATCACTATTATATGTGATGCCTACTCTATTGATGGTTATATAAACTTTGAATTAAATGTATTCATTTATTTTGATGAAAGCACAAACCATACTCTTTTTTCTCCCCTCTTTTCTCTAAAGCTGAAAACTCGTCAAGGAACAGAACTGCTAATTCAGTCCGATAATGACACTGTTATTAATGACTGGTTTAAGGTTCTTAGTAGTACTATCAATAATCAGGTATGTGTTCGACTTAAGTAAATTTTTTACTTAAGAACTGTTTTCTTTTTGGTGTTCTAATTGCTTATTGCATATCCAGTTTCTAATTTAAATGTGAAAAAAGATAGTAGTTAATTTAGCAATCCCCAGGGACTGATGAATGATTTTAAATCATTCTAATTAATGTTACTACCAATGGATTTGAAGTAATGTTCACCTTAGGTATTTTTGAAAAGAAATAGCTCAAAAAGAAGGGGCAAATAGTGTCTAGTGCATAGATTTATTCAGTGACTGGATGAGTTAGAAATAGTTGTATTTGGTGGAAGAGGTCCTGTGCAAAATTGTGAAACGAATGAAACTGTAGTCTCTTCATAAGTACCTTTTCTTTCCTAGTGATACTTCTCTAGTTTTTCTGCCTCTTCTCCCTCAAAGGTGTTCTGTACCCTCATGTTCATGGCAAATTTCTTCTCATTTCTATAACAGCAACCAAAAAGAATCTTGAATTGTATCCTGCAGTTATGTTAGTAACAGCAGTAGTGAACAGCTGGGGCCTGTGCTTTTTTTACTGTCTTCTCTCCTCTCACCATATGGGGACATGGCTCTTCATTGAGGATCATATTAGTGACAGAAATGAAAGATAATACTTAAGGGAAGTAAAAGAGAACTTTACCTCTTCTAGCAAATTAATTATGAAGCTGTGTATAAATTCTCCCTTCGCAGTTTATAATATTGTATGGTATTTCTGAATCTTGTTTCTTCTCCATTTTTTCCCTAAAACCAGAGACAGACTTTTATAATGTCTTTATACCAAAATACGAATAACCGCCTAAACAGTTTATACATCTCATCTCCCACGGATGCATTCTTTTTTTTTTTTTTTTGAGTTGGAGTCTCGCTCTGTCACCCAGACTGGAGTGCAGTGGCCGCTCTCGGCCACCACAGCCTCGACCTGCTGGGCTCCGGCGATCCTTCCACCTCAGCCTTCCAGGTAGCTGGAACCACAGGGTGTGCGCTACCATGCCCGGCTATTTTTTTGATTTATTGTAGAGATGAGGTCTCACCAAGTTGCCCGGGCGGGTCTCGAACCCACGGGCTCAGGCAATCCACTCACCTCAGCCTCCCAAAGCGCGGGATTACAGGCTGAGCCACCGAGCCCGGCTACAGATGCATTCTTAATGCCACTGCCATATGAAATGTCCTAATGTCAAGTTTATAATCCTCTACTGCTCAGAAACATTCTGTGACTCATTAAAATTCAGCAACCTAAGCCTATCCTATCTTCAAATGTACCTTCTCTTCACCCAGTATGGACTTTTAGCTCTAGTTACAGTAATCTGTTCACTATCTTCTGAAAGCTAGTATGCATGCATTCTCTTAACAAATACATGAGTGCCTTTTGCCTTGGGGATATAGCAGCATGCAGTCAGATACTGCACCTTTCTATGTGGAGGTTACAGTTAAAGACAGATTATTGAAGACAGATAACTGACCAGTTGATGTAATGAAATGTGATGAGTGTTATGATGGTAGGGGTGTAAAACAAATTATAAAAGCACTAGTGTAGTGGTTAGGGAAGGCCTTGCAGAGAAAGTGGATTTTTGTTTTGTTTTGGCTTGGTTTTAGATTGAAGCCTCCAGAATCGGAATAAGCCAAGTGAAGAGAGAGGATCTTATTACTGACTATGAAATTTTAAAAAATATACTGTTTCCAAAGTCTCTTAGCCAGGCATGGTGCCTATAGTTCCAGCTACTCAGGAGGCTATGGTGGGAGGATTGCTCAAGTCCAGAAATTTGAGGTTGCAGTGAGCTATGATCATGCTGCTGCACTGCAACCTAGATGACAGCAGGATTCTGTCTCTTAAAAATAAAAAGTGTCAAAAGATTCAGAGGATTATAGGTAGCAGGAGATGCAAGACCTCTGTGGGAAAATTACAAGTTTTATTAAGAGACATTGAAGAAAACCTAATTAGAGAAGTATATCATATTTATGACCTAAAAGATTGAATAATGTAAAGATAAAGTTTTTTTTCCAAACAATTTTAAATGTATAGATTTGAGATTTTTGAGTCTCATTTAAAATCTCAGTAGATTTTCTGGCGGAATTTGACAAGCTTATTCTAACTTTATGTTGAAAGGAAAAGGAATACGATTATACAAGACCCTTGAAGAAAAAAGTAAAGGGTCTTGCTGTATCATATGTCGAGATTTTATAAAGCTAGATTAACACAGTGTGGTATCTATACAGGGATAGACATACAGACCTGTGGAACAGAATAAAGAGCATAGAAACGACTCACACCCTGTGGACACTTTATAGCATTGTAGAAGAAGAATGAGCTTTTCAGTAAATGGTGCTTGTGCAACTGGAAATCCAGCATAAAATGGGAACCCTTCCTTATCCCATATACAAAAATAAATTCCAGGTGAAGTAAAGACCTTAATGTGAAAGGAAAAACAAAGTTTTTAGCTTTGAGAATTCAGTCCAACTTTTTAATCTGTAAAGCTGACCTTGGCCATAGACAGCTCCGGGATTTCTTTTAGTTCCTAACATCCATGAGTCGAGTATTAAGTCTTGTACTGTTGTTACAGTATAATACTATACTGTCACATCACTTCCATGAGTAGAAGTCTTAAACTGTTGGCACAGTATGTAGTTGTATCATGTTTTCTCACCATAGACTGTAGCTTGGACTTCTGTTGGTGTCACTAATATGCAGTTGATTAAAATGAAGCAAGATAGCTTCTTCAGTGTAAAGCCATTATCCTCTGACTTGTCAACAATAATTTCTTTTTTGGAAATAAAAATTAATGCTATCTAGGGGAAAAGATATTTTAAAAGATTTATCAAATGTCTAAATTATACATACTGCATACTAATTGGCTTCCTAAAATCATTTGGAAAACTCAATTACTGATTATTGTGGGAATTTTGCTTTTCTGCCAACTAAAGTCATATTAGAAGTAATCTGGGCAACCTCTTCGGGTCCCCTTCCACTGTGGGAGGTTTTCCGTTCTCTCAGTAAATCCTGCTTTAAAAAAAAAAAGTAACCTGTGTTTGGGAAATATCTAACGAATAGGCACTAGAAACTGATGAAACAATTGAAGAAGAGATACCAGATTCACCAGGAATAGAAAAGCATGATAAAGAAAAAGACCAGAAGGATCCTAAAAAACTTCGTTGTAAGTTACTCTTTTTCTATTTTGCTAATGGTTTGAGTGATCTTGTTCTCTTAGCTTTCCAAATTAAATAAATAGAGAAAAGCTGAGTGGAATCTGCTATGTTATCAAAAAAGTTATAACTAAGTAATTGCAATTTCACTGCATCAGTACTTTCTTCTTGTTAACTCATTATTGTCATTTTTTCAACCTCACAGTATGCATCCCTATAGCATCATACTAATTTTAAGATACTGTGATGCTTATGGGGAAAAAATATAGTGTACTTTTGTTGAGACTTCTAGGAAGCTTAAGAATCTTATACTTTACGAAGTCAAAAGTCATGAGATGTTTGCCATAGTTCCCTTCTGGACACCAGACAGCCTTCTCTGGTCTAGGATATGTCTATGCATGTGCACAGATGCATGCATTCACGTCGCCAGATCTTATATATGGAAAGGAGCAGAGCTGGAGCCAACCGTTTGAAGAAAAGTATTTTCTGATATTGGTCTTGTGTGAATTACATCATTGACTATTGGCTATTACTGCACTTTGTTCATTCTATTTTAACAAATCTACGTGTTGGCCCTCAAATTTGAGTGAATGAAAAATCAGTTCTACTTTTTTTCTACATTCTGATGACAGTTTAGGCCTATTACGTGCGTTGTTACTGTGTAGCAATGTCAGCACTTAAAATTTTAATTTTTGTTCTTTATTAGCAATTCTTTGTGCTCCCAACTTCTCCCAAATAGAGTTATTTTCAAGAAATGTACCTTTTGAATTTTTGTTATTGTAGCCAAAAAATAAATCGGGACTAAAGGCAATGTAGAAAGTTTTCTAGGTGATTCCATTCTTAGCTGAGTACAAATAATTATGATGAGACTTAGTTAAAGTACAAATAGTTATGATGGTTATATATCTGTATTTATATCTGTATCTGTATATCTCCAGACTCCTAGTTCAGTAAGGATGGGGATTTTTTTGTGGTTTTTTTTTTTTATATTTTGTGGATTTATATTTTTTGGTGGGCATTTTATCATATAAACTTGATGGAGAGTCATTGAAGATAAGTAGTTTACAAAATAATGAATATGTTAGAATAACTTAGGGATGTCTTGTACGTATATACCGAAGAAGGCACATTTGTGGTCAGTTTTTAGTGATAAAAATGATATGTTTTGTTTGGCTTATAACTTTGAAATTGGGTCTGTGTTAGTTTGATTCTTCACATGTTATTCTTAAACCGTATTAAAGTTAGAATAACTAAATTTGTGCTGTGATTTTGACATATGAGTTTAATATGTTTTGCATACTAGGTGGAAAAACTTACCAAAAAAGTTTTTATTTTACAAAATACTTAATATCTGTCTGTTTGTCTTAAGCCATGAAAGTATCTAGCATAGATTCTTCAGAACAGAAAAAAACGAAGAAAAACTTAAAGAAGTTTCTTACACGACGTCCCACTTTGCAAGCTGTTCGTGAAAAAGGTTATATTAAAGGTTGGTAGAAGAAGTAATGTTTATAATAATAAACGTTGACCAAATCAGAAAGAAGAGATTTCAAGTTAAAAACTAGAAAATTTTTAAACAGTAAAAATTTTCTCGTGCTTTGTTTATAAGGTTTTCGAGTATAGTAATTAAAAGACATTTGAGTAATTAAAATTGATTTTTTAAGGCACATGTAAAGTTTAAGCATTGGACAGACATAAACTAAATTTTTAGAAATCTTGTATCAGAAGATCTACATTGATGTGATGGGTGGTAGAGTCTTAGAGATCACAACAGTGAAGTGTTTAGTTCTGAGATGCAAAGATCAGAAGAAATTAGAAATTTTGAATAAACTACCACTAACAAAGCAGAAAAGTAGAAGAAGGAACAAATAATTTTATTATTGATTGTTTTCATTTAAGGCAATTTTAAAATCAGTATAAGGTGTTTTTTCTAGGAATTTATACGTTTGGGCAGGATATGGTTGGCCACACCTGTAATCTTAGCACTTTGGTAGGCCAGGGCAGGGGAATCACTTGACGCCTGGAGTTCAAGATCAGCCTGAGCAACATAGAGAGACTCCATCTTTGCAAAAAAATGAAAAAATTAGCCAAACACGGTTTACACACACCTGTAATCCTAGCTACTTGGGAGGATGAGACAGGAGTATCCCTAGAGCCCAGAAGTTCAAGGATTCAGTGAGCTGTAATCTCACCACTGCACTCCAGCCTGGGTGACAGAGTGAGACCCTGTCTGTGAGGGGAAAAAAAGTATACTTCATTTATAAGCACCATAATATACTAAAAAGATACTTTCTTAATAGGAAAGTAGTCTTTAAAATCACAGATACTATGTATACTTTTAGTTCTTACGAGCATGTTTAATTCCAGAGATAAAATTTTCTAATATATGATTCAGAACAATGATATTTATTTATAAGTAAAGATAATTGCCGGGCTCGGTGGCTCAGCCTGTAATCCCACGCCTTGGGAGGCTGAGGTGAGTGGATTGCCTGAGCCCGCGGGCTCGAGACCCGCCTGGGCAGGCGAAACCTCATCTCTACAATAAACCCAAAAAATTAGCTGGGCGTGGTAGCGCGCGCCTGTAATTCCGGCTATTCGGAAGGCTGAGACGGAAGGATCGCTGGAGCCCAGCAGGTCGAGGCTGCGGTGGCCGGGAGCGGCCACTGCACTCCAGTCTGGGCGATCGAGTGGGACTCCAACTCAAAAAAAAAAGATAATTGTAAAGGCAATATAATCTATGTTATATGGAGTATATGTCTCTGATTATGAAGTTTCTAACAAAGACCATCACCAGAACATCTGTTGGCAAAGCATCTAAGTTAAAATACACAAATGGGTTTCATTAAAAAGGTACCTAAAACTTCCAGGAAGAGTTTAGCTAATTAAATAACTTAAATTAGCAACTTTAAGAGTTATGGATAGGCTGGGTGTGTTGGCTCATGCCTGTAATCCCAGCACTTTGGGAGGCCAAGGTGAGAGGATTTCCTGAGCCCACAGGATCAAGACTAGCGTGGGCAATGTGGTGAGATCTCATCTCTACAATAAATCAAAAAATTAGCTGGGCATGGTGGTGCATGCCTGTAGTTCCAGCTACTTGGAAGGCTGAGGTGGAAGGATCACCTAAGCCCCAGCAGGTCAAGGCTGCGGTGGCCGTGAGTGTGCCACTGCACTCCAACCTGGGCAACAGAGAGAGATTCCAACTCAAAAGAAAAAGCATTATGGATACACAGGTATTTCTGAATAAAGTGTATGATTTTGCGATGAGTTTAGAGCCTTTAAAAAAAAGCCTGACAAGAAAGTGAATAGAAGCTGCTGCCAGTTTGTTCATCAGGCCTTTTCCATTGAGAAATAGAAACAGTTCTCACTTTGTGGCCTATTTATCACTTTAGGTATTTTGTTTGTTTTCCTGAATGTTTAGCCCTAATGTAGAATTTCAGAACTGTTGAGTTGAAAGAGTAATAGAAGAGCTTTTGAAATCTGTTTTGTGAAATCAAATGTTGTAACATGACGAGCATTCATTATACTTGTTTTAATAGTCTTTAAAATATTCGAGTATTTCCTAAGTGCTAGTCATTACCCTAGGTGCTATGAGTACCTGTTGGTGTTCAGGAACTATGTGGTCCCTACCTGTTCTCATGAAATTTATACTCAAGTGGGAAGCTGACAGGATAATTTGAAATAATGACAAATACTGTGACTCTAACATAAATGACTCTAACATAATAATAAAATAGAAAATAACTACAATTGAATTATCTTAGATAAGGATGATCAGAGGGGTTATATAAGGATGTCACATTTTAACTGAGACTAGGAGTAATGAGAAGGAACCAAATGGAGAGAAATTGCTCTCTGCAAAAGGAATAGAAAGTACAAAGGTTATCAGGCAAGATTGAATTGGGGTGTTCATGGAGTTTAGTAAAGAATTGTTTGAAGTGACGTTGAAGAAGTAGGCAGGGTGCATATCACATCAGGCATAGGTCATGGTAACAATGTCTAGATACAACACTGGATGTTTTCTGTTGTATTCTGAATGGTTTAGCCACTTTGTGAACTAAATTTTAGCAAGATGGTTCATTTTTTAAAAAATCTTTTTCAGATCAAGTATTTGGATCCAATCTTGCTAATCTGTGTCAGAAAGAGAATGGCACAGTGCCAAAGTTTGTGAAGTTATGTATTGAACATGTTGAAGAACATGGTAAGATAATTTTGATTTTTTTTTTGTTGTTTACATGAAGTGAAGCAACCCATTGTTTTTGCCATCAAAAAGTCCCTAGAATTTGTGGTTTCGAGTGATGCAACCAAAAGTTCTTTATAGCCCTAAAATGTTAAGAAAATTATTTTGTTTGCAAAAAACTTACATGTTTTACCCCTGTTTGAAATTAAGACCTTTACAGGTATCTGTGTGAAATTGAGTTTATTAAGAAATGATTTGACAGTGTAGCAGATCTGAGGAGATTGTGTCTACTTATTAAGAGAGAGTTTCTTCTGTTACACTGAAAATAAGATGACATTCTAAACTGTTATATTAACTATAAATGTCTAAATAGCTAAATCTTTTTAATGTCATTTTCTGTAAAATAAGATACATTAATTTCTATTTTGGTTCATTTTAACGTACTGTAGACACTTGTACAAGTCTTATGTGAGTTAATATTTTGATTGTAATCATATTAACTTACATCTGTATAGCATCAAGAACATTTTGTACAATTAAAACATGTAATTTAATTTGTAATCTCTGCTAGTTACAGATCTCTTGTCTCATTGACTCCTCTTGTCAACATGACAATAGAGATACCACACTACTTGCCTTTATTTGGAGTTAAGTGAATAACATTAGAAAATATGCACACCATTATTATTTGATGAATGCCTGCCATTTTTAGGCTTAATTGTATGAATTTCAAATGATTCTGTTCTACATATAAAAGAAAATAGTAAATTATATCAAAATATCTATTGTTTCTGTAGAACCATTAGTTTAGTTGTTAGCTTATATTTATTACGAGCACTTAATATGACAAATACTTTCAAGAAAGTTTTAAAGTTATGTGTATTTTTTGTGTTATAAAATGATGTGCAAAAAATGGATGGGCTGATTTTACCTACTGGCTTCCTTTACTTTTTGAACTATCCCCAGGTGTTTGCAGGAATTTATTTTCAATTGCTAGTATTTCAAGTTTGATGAGATGATTTCCTTGAGCTGATCCACATTCAACATGAAAACAGAATAGAATTACTGCTGTTTATTAAGCAGAATTCAGATTCAGTCTTTAGCGCTTCTCTCTCTCTCTCTCTCTCTCTCTCTCTTTCTCTCTTTCGCCAAGCGTCTATAAAAAGCCATTTAGAGGAAAAGAACATTTGCCCATTTGATTTTAGGCTAACGTTAATGAATAAGAATTCTGAGACACACAAGCATCTTTAGAAGAGACAAACAAGTACTTTAAACATAAAAGTAATATTATTGTGCCTTAGGTTTGGATGTTGATGGGATATACAGAGTAAGTGGCAACCTTGCAGTGATCCAGAAGCTGAGATTTGCAGTCAATCATGGTAAGGTTATATTCCCTATTGTTATATTCAGACTCATAACTTCTAGAATTGGCTTAAAATAATTTTTTAAAATATCTAATTCCTACTATTTTTCAGATGAGAAATTGGACTTGAATGATAGTAAATGGGAAGATATTCATGTCATCACTGGAGCACTCAAAATGTTTTTTCGAGAGTTACCAGAACCTCTTTTTACATTTAATCACTTCAATGATTTTGTTAATGCAATTAGTAAGTGTGTAATTCCACTCACCTTTTTTCTAGATATTGAAAATCCTTTACACAGATTAAGCCATCACATTCTGTTTGATCTTTCTTATTTTAAACAAGCCTTTTCAATGGATTGTTTTACTCCGGAAATTTTAAATATGACCACCAGATGTCACTGTGTATTACCAAATATCAACTTCCAAGCTGTGTCATTGCTTTCCGTTTCATAAGAATTTGTTGCAACATATCTGATTATTATCATTTTTCAGAACAAGAACCAAGACAGCGAGTTGCTGCAGTTAAGGACCTAATCAGACAGTTGCCAAAGCCAAATCAAGACACAATGCAAATTCTTTTTAGACATCTCAAAAGGTAAGGGAATTGCCCAGGTATAAGATGTGGTATGTAGTACAATGGGAAGCCCATGGGGTCAGGATCACTGAGATTCGGATTCCACCGGTGCTACTTGCTGTCTTTGTAACTTGGAAAAGGTTCTCCACTCTTTTTAGTGTCAGTTTGTTATAGGTAAAACGGTTTAGTATGAAGAATACATTAAACTAGGCGTTACATGTGAAGCATTTATTTAATGCTTAACACATAGTAGGTGTTAAAAATTGTTGCCTAAAGTTAATTAATATGAAGATGAGATTGGTTATTAAATGAAGTATGTTAAATTATCCCAAAATAAAGCCTTTGTGGCTCTAGTTTGCTACATAGCTACTTTAATAGCAGATTTTTTTCATCTGATAAAAAGTACACTAGAATACTAAAATAAATGATTCCAGTTAGATAGAGTTTTTGGGGGGTTTTTTTGTTTTTTTTTTGAGGAAGCAGGATTTATTGAAAGGACAGAAAAGCTCCCACAGTCGGAGGGGACCTGAAGGGGTTGCCCAAGATTTTTTTAAAAAAATGAGTAAAATCGAAAGTTTATAACAGACATGCATATGTGCCCCCTGAGTCTAAAATAAACATGGTAAAAGAAAAAGAAAGTTTAATTTCTGTGCCCTAATGAAAATTTTCCCCTATCCACTTAGTGGCATAATCATTGTTATCTGAGTTGTAACTCATATTTAAATCTGTGTCCTCAGCTAAAATATCACACATTTAATGTTTGTTAGAGTAATACCTTTTAGCTGTGTTTATCCAAAAGAAAACTTCACGTGTCATTGAGACTGAATTCTACTTGGTTAAATAGTTTATCACCTTAGGAAAATGAATATTATTTCTCTTTTCCAAATGTAAACTATTAGGTTTATAATACAATTTGAGGAATTTTTCATATTTTTTATTTTCTCTTTTTTCCCCCTCTTTTAGAGTTATAGAAAATGGAGAAAAAAACCGCATGACCTATCAGAGTATAGCGATTGTTTTTGGTCCCACTCTATTAAAGCCAGAAAAAGAGACTGGTAATATAGCAGTTCATACTGTGTACCAAAATCAGATTGTTGAATTAATTCTTCTGGAACTAAGTTCTATCTTTGGGCGTTGATTCTTCTTGAAGACAACCTGTGGAATGGAAGCTGGATTTCATCAGTTTTCAAATCTTTATATCCGATGTATTTTACTTTTTGGACCAAGCAGTGACTCTTTGATTTTGCACTTTTTTGAGGGATCAGAAGGGAAGGGAAGAGTCAAGATGGGTGTTAGGCCCTCATATTTGCTGCTTTGTTGCAAGTTGATATAACTGTGTGTAATTTTGAATTCATTTTATCCTGAATGTTTGCATTTCATACTCTGAATTTCAGTAAAAATCAAAATTTACAGTTCTAACCAGTCATATACACTGGATAATTTGGTAAGAAAACTATATCCCCCCCCCAAACTGGATAATGTAGAATTTCTTCTTAAAATCTGTAGGTTCAGCACTTGATAGAACAGTGCTTACTGTCAGTTATTTTGAAAATGCCCTTGGGCATTTTAAACAAAAATGAAGTATTATATTCATTTTGAAACCTGTGTATTTCTTTTTCAGGGTTTCTGCATGCAGTGGCTGTCTAAGTGCTAAAATTCATTATAACCCAGAGATAATCCTTTGGTGAAGGCTTGCTGTCTTTTACTGTGTTGCACAGCATCCTTACAGGTTATCTTAGTTGCTTGTTTGGGCAGCACACTAATATTACTTAAAACACTGTGATATACTGGAGTTTTAGTTAGCATAAGTCAGTTCAGGGTATTTTGGGGCTGTCTTTCTATACTGAATTGTAGCTAACAATCCTAATTATATTTAGTGCCATACTAAGTTCTTGGTATGACCCTGTGGAAACGGATGTTATTTGATGTAAATATGGGCTAAAGACTTTAATGTCCTTTAGCTTATGTATATAATTGTGTTGTATATTCTCAGAGTACATTCTAACCCTACATTTCTAATCATGATATTGGTAATCTTTCCTGTGAATATTAGGTTTCCTCCAGAAATAGGCCGTTATTTGGGAAAATTAACTGTGTGCACTTTTAGATATTAATTACATTTACAGGCAAATCACTGTAATGCGAATGGTACTGGAAAAATACTGAATAGACTTGTTAAATGGCAAATGCACTACAAGAGGAACCTTTTAGATTATTTAATATGTACAGAAACATTAGAAAAAATTTATTACAGAATTCTAACTCTCCAGTATGGATAGTGGAAACCCGTGTGTAAATTAGATGAATGTTGGAAAATGACATTGCTAAATTTGAGAATTTCTTTTTACATACTAATGTAGATTGATTTGTATAATAAAACAGGATTTGGAAAGTTTTGTTACAGGGAGCATGGTCTGCTGAAGATTTTTAAAATGTATTTTTCTAGATTAACTGCTGTATATGAAATGTCTAATCTAATAAAGAAAACTATAAGAGGTTTAGAGATTTTTTTCATTGGAAATGTGCATTTTGGTTTTTAATTTTTTTGTTTTTGATTTCCTCTTATACCTCATTTTAAAAAATCAACGGAATCCAATATTTCCTGTGACAAATATATTTTCTTCATTTCATACCTTTTCTTCTCCCTTCCATGCCAACAACTCTCCACCCTCCACCACTTGTTTCTTCATCAGTATTTGAAAGTGAATGATTTGTGACCAAGATTATTTTTCTTAGGATTGCATTTATAATTTACAGATTGCCTTCCTTGGGAACAAATGCTGTTTTGTATGATCCGTCTACAAACCTCTCACCTGAATTTTGTGGTAAAAATATTGTGTTTGTTGTTGTGATCTTGTTGAATTGATAACAAACCAAACTACTTAATAGCTAAAGCAGATTGTTTTGGGTGGGGAGAAAAAGCCCCAAATCAGATTGTTTATATTTGCCTAAAGATGTCCTTAATAACACAATATGCTTTAGGTCTGGCTTATATAGTGATTGTATACGAGGAAAACAATTAGATTCAAATCAGTGATGTTCTTTCTCTGGGTGGTCATGAACATATCAAAGATTAAAATAGTCCTGTGTTTCTTGTTTTGCAGTACATATGTATGTATGTGAAGTCTTAAATGTTTTGTAGTCTGTAACTAATCAGTTCATTGTAATATATATGTAAAGTGAGATTAATGTCTTGTGTTTTCATCCTTTGTGAATTAAAAATTCTCACTTGTTTTTGAAATAACAAACCCAGTAATATTTTCTTGTCTTGACACCTTGATTTTATAGTAGAAAATATATTAAAAGCTGAAATAAATTGTGAGTGGAATTTTACTTACTAATAGGTCTTCCTAAATAATGTCATTTAAAAAGGTAGCTGAAAATTGAAACAAAAGATGTATCCAAATACACTTTCACATTCCAATTCAAAGAAAAACACTTTTAAATCTTATAGCATTAAGAAACTTTACCTTTTGCTCTGAGAAAAGTAAGTTATGACATGTTTCTGAAAAACGATGTTACACTTTAGTTAGAGACAAATCTATAATTTGTTTTGCTTATGTGAAAAGCACAAATGAAATAATTTAGTCAAACTGTGTGTTTATAACATATATACACACATACATGTATGTAAATATGTGTGTGTACATATCATTGCTTACATATAAGTGAAAACTCATCAGTAATGACAGATAAATGAATACCTTTATACTATTTTTAGTTTCATCTCATGCTGCTTTGCAAGCTCACAGTAGTGTATATTAAGATTGCAGTGGGGGGAAAATAGTTATTCCATAAGTGTGCCAAGAGATTTTTTTCCCAGCTCATGGGAGAGGCTTCTAATTAAATACTTAAAGTAAACATGTAGTTTCCCATGACACTAATTCCTTAAACATTTTTTAGGCATATTTTAAAAATACACAGAGGCGTCCATAACATGTCGTTTTATTAAAAAGGAAATAAAAATAGTCAAATGGGTGTCACATTCTCACTGGTCTAATAAAAGTCAAATGTTCAAATATTGCCTCTTTATGGAGAATTAAGCATAGGTAGAAAATAAGATTTTATGGAGTTTACTATTCTCTCTGAACTCCAGCCATCAGCTCTAATGATCCTCTTTTATAGAAAGCACTTCAGTATAAGACTAGGGAAGGTGTTTAATAGGGATTTAGCCTGCATGTTATAATCTTAGAGGTGGGGCATAGTTTTTTGTTTTAATTTTTAAGAAACAGTATTCCAATACAACTAGTATAGACCTATTAATCATAACTTTAGTTTGAGACAAAAAACAAAAGCAAAAAAGCAAACGGGTGCAATACAAAATCAACAGTCTTACAGTAATGTTGTATTAGAATCTATTGGAAATTCACAAGCTGTATACTCAGGCCAAGCAGAGTCAGACTTAGTATTCTAGAGAAGGGGGAGGTACAGAATGCCTAATGAGACATTCTGTAACACTAAAGACAAGGGAGTTCTCCTGAAGAATCTCAATTAGTCTGCTCAACTGAAGTTTTGTGGACCAGTGGTGGCTGTAAGTATATTCAGCTGGATTGAGCTTTTACAAATTAGCCTTATGTGACTATGGCACTTAAATGAACTCTTTCATTTCCTTCATTGCTTCCCTTCTCCCACAGGGGGGAAAAAAGGAAAGAAAAAAGCACTTTCATAGTGCTCTCATAAACAGAGCACTTGTAGAACAAGGTAACTGTTTAACGAACCACTACAATACGTATTTACAAGTCTGGTTTCTTTTCTTTTTTCTCATCGACCCTCCCCTCCCTTTATTTTACTTCCTCCCTTTTGATGTTTTCAGAAATGCAATCATTGGTAAAGATTTTAAATTATTGATGCTGGTAGCCAAATCTTTCAGGTAGTTATGACAGTTGTGGCTCATACTGCAAGTAGCTTTGAAAATTACAATATTGTCATAAATCTTACAATGATGAAATCCATAGTGATATCAGAATGAGAACGCTGTAGGGACCATTATAAACAGGGCCTTTGCAGAGATAGAAATCAAAGCCACTGTAAAACCATGGTAGAGGGACCAGTGGCATTCAAGGCCTCATTTTCCTCCTGGGCAATTTTGAGGTATGTAAAGTCACGTGTTGCTTAACGATGGGGTTATGTTCTGAGAAATGTGTTAGTAAGAGCAAACATTATGCATACACCAAGCTAGACGATATAGCCTTGTACACACCTATGCTATATGGTGTGGCCTATGTTTGTAAGCTACAAACCTGTACAGGATATTACTGTACTACTGAACACTGCAGGCAGTTAGGATAAATGGTACTTATGTATCTAAACATAGAAAAGGTGCAGTAAAAATACGGTGCTGTAATCTTATCAGTTATGGAAAAAAGTTTTTAAAAATTTTAAAAAAGCCTTAATGGGACCTCCATTGCATGGAGGTCTGATGTTGACCTAAACATCGTTATGCAGCACATGATTGTATGTAGGCGAGAAAAATGGGACCCTCAGCTGCTTAAGGAAAACTCAGTCTCATTGAGAAAACAGAAAAGGATCCAGAGGGACATCAAGTTCACAGTTGAGTATTTTATGGGTGAGGCCCAGAGTGATTGTGAATGTCTAAAGTCATCTATTGTTAGGACACAGAATGGTAAGCCTAAGGCTGAAAGGAAGTAATATTTTGATTAGCTATGTTATTTCTACTTAAACTTTGTAATCAACTTAACTGAAGCATATTTTGCCATGTCCAGTAATATCATTTAAGAAAGAAGTAACTGTGTGCTATTGTCATTTATTTTCAAGCTAACTTAGTTTTTATTTATGTGGTATATTGAAACTTCTGTTTTCCTTTCTTATAGAGGTGGCAGGGGGTAGGTACTGCTTTCTACTGGTCTTTCCTAGTTCTAGTTGTATAGAAAGTAAACCAGCGTCCCTTTCCCTCCCCTGGCAAATAATTGAGACTTCAGTAGTTCTATTTTTACCTACTAAAATTTCTGGACAGGCCTTTGTGTACATGAATCTCTTTTTAATATGGATGTCTGCTTTCACCTATGTTCTAGAATGATGCTATCCAATTACTGTAGTAACTAGCCACATGTAGCAACTTAAATTTTTAAAATTGTAACATAACAAAATTTACTGAATCATTTAAAGTGTACAGTTGTATTGAATATGTTCATGTTGTTGTGCAGCCATCATCACCAACCATCCCCGGAACTCTTCATCTTGCAAAACTGAAACTATACCCACTAAACAATAAATACGTTTCCTCAGCCCCTAGGAACCACCATTCTAATTTTTTTTTTTTTTTGTCCTCTATGATTTAAACTATTCTATCTCATGTGAGTGCAATCATGTGGCCGGGCGTGGTGGCTCAAGCCTATAATCCCAGCACTTTGGGAGGCCAAAGCGAGATGATTGCCAGAGCCCGCGGGTTCAAGACCAGCTTGGGTACCATGGTGAGACCTCGTCTCTTAAACAAACAAATTTAAAAAATTAGCTGGGTGTGGTAGTGCGCATCTGTAGTTCCGGCTACTTGGAAGGCTGAGGTGGAAGGATCACCAGCACCCAGCAGATCAAGGCTGCGGTGGCTGGGAGCATGCCACTGCACTCCAGCCTGGGCGACAGAGTGATGAGACTCCAACTCAAGAAAACATGCAGTGTTTTTCTTTTTGTAACTGGCTTATTTAATTTAGCATATTGTGCTCAAAGTTTATGTAGTAGCATATTGCAGAATTTCTTTTTTAAGGCTGAGTAATATTCCATTGTATGTGTATACCACATTTTGCTTATCCATCTGTCAGTGGACTATGGGTTGCTTCCACATTTTAGCTATTGTAAATACTTCTGTTTTGAGTATGGGTGTACAGATATTTTAGAGACCCATTGGATTTGATAAGTGATTTTTTGGGGGGCTATAATACTATAAGGCAACAAGAGAAAATGGATAAATGGCACTTCATGAAATTTTTAAAAAATTGTGCATCAAAAGGCATTATCAACAGAAAAAAAGGAAACCCACCAAATAGAAAGTACATGCAGATCCTATATGATAAGAAATTGATACCCAGAATGTAGAAAGAATTAAAAACAAAAACCTGGGCAAATGAATGGACATTTCTCCAAAGAAGATACACAAATGCCCAGTAAGCATATGGAAAGATGCTCAATATCACTAATTTTTAGAGAAATGCTTATCAAAACTATGAGATATCTCCTCACACCCATTAAGATGGCTGCTGGCTCAAAAACAAAAGTGTTGGCAAGGATGTGGAGAAATTGAAACCCTTGACTTGATGGGAATGTATAGTGGTACAGCCACTGTGGAAAACAATAGGCAGTTTCTCAAAAAAATAAAAAATAGAATTACCATGTGACGCAGCAGTGCCACTTCTGGGTATATGCCAAAAATTGTTAAATGTAATTTAAGATTAAATAGCACTTTAAAATTCAGTTACTTAGTCACAATAACCACATTTCAAATGGTCAGTAATGACAGTGTTAATGGCTACCATATTGAACAGTGCAGATTCAGAACATTTCCATCTTCATGAAATTCTATTGGACTATGCTGTTCTGAAGGTCAGATGTGAGGAAAAAGCAATTGCAAGATGCACATTTTGCAAAACTCATAAAAATACATAATCTAAAGAATATACGGTCAATCCCCTGCATATAAACCTTCAAGTTGTGAACTTTATTTTTTTATTTTATTTTAAAGATGTGAGGCCCAATTCAGAATTAGGTACGTAAGTGATTATCGTACAGGTGAAGTTTGGACCTGCCTTTGATCCTCAATTTGCATGGTTTGGGATTCCTTATTGATGTTTTATACCTCTCCCCTCCTTGGCAGAAGTTGCAAACTTTAATAGATGCGAATGTGTGTTCGCATGCCTAATCACTCAAGTTCACATGTTTCAAGGTACTGTATTCTAAGATTTAAAATGTATTTTTTTTGTGATTTTTAAAATGTATTATTTGTGTGAAAAATATTATAAACCTACTACAGTACAATACTATATAGCCAGTTGTGTTAGTTGGGTACCTGGGTTAACTTTGTTGGACTTAAAATGCACTCTTGGCATGGAATTCATTTGTGTGTAAGGAACTTGCTATAGTAGTATTTCACAATTCTCCCTCATGCTTGTCTCAAGTACCTGACACTAGGAAAGTTTGAAATTGAGAAAAGTTCATTTTTGTTATGGGTTTGCCAAACTTGACTGTCCCATTTTATCTCTCATATTGGGGCAAGAAGGGAGGTAAATGTGATTTAACTTCCAATATAACTCCATCAAAATGCTTGTGATTTGAGGAACACCAGTTTGAAACCGTGGCTTAAAAGAAGCCTCGACTGATGCTCTTTTTGGGAAATTTAGGAATGCTGTGCTATGGATAATTAAACTTCAGAAATTTGTAGCAATATTCTTACATTTAAACTTTAGATTTTTTTTTTTTTTTTTTTTGAGTTGGAGTCTCACTCTGTCACCCAGACTGGAGTGCAGTGGCCGCTCCCGGCCACCGCAGCCTCGACCTGCTGGGCTCCAGTGATCCTTCCGCCTCAGCCTTCCAAGTAGCTGGAACTACA